>JAIPRL010005939.1:0-29656 GCA_025469235.1 Pemphigus obesinymphae | reverse complement strand
TACATATTTTATCATATATCATATAGAGAGACCGGATTTGTATGCAATTTCATATTTGTTTTGAGAATATACAGTTCAATGGGAGTAAGAAATGTCGACGATTTGTTCAACAGTAAATGCATAGAAAAAAGTGTATAGTGCGTATGAATACATATATTTCGTATATATGTCCCTATGATCTACGAGTATATTATTATTATTATTAATATTATTATTATTATTATTATTATTATTATCAGGGGCGCCGGAAAAACGGGGGCAATGGGGGCAATTGCCCCCCACTGGAATAATTTCATGGAGGCATAGCTCCCACGGTGATTTTCCGTTTTCATTTTTTTATTTTAAATTCAAAAAATGTTTAAATATTAGTATTTATAAGATTATAAATATTTCATATTTGTTTTGAGAATATACAGTTCAATGGGAGTAAGAAATGTCGACGATTTGTTCAACAGTAAATGCATAGAAAAAAGTGTATAGTGCGTATGAATACATATTTCGTATATATGTCCCTATGATCTACGAGTATATTATTATTATTATTATTATTATTATTATTAATATAATGCCATATTTTTCATTTTACCTCCTGAAAGTGCCAACAAATATTACGACAATTGCCTTTAACTTGAAAATTATAAATATATTAGTTCATAGCCCGAATAGGCCATACCAACATTAAACATATTATTATAGATATGATAACTTGAAATTAGATGAATGTGAACAAACCCGTTGTGAAAAAATCATTATTTCGATTTAAGCGTTGTAATGTAAGTTATACTGTTTTACCCACTTAGAACACTTAAAAAATATATGTCGATAAGTCAGCAAATTAAGGTTTGTTTGGAAACATCTTTAAAAAGTAAAGACTTTTTATTTTTACTTATTCGGTATATTTGGTCGTGTTTTGTGGTGTAAGGTTTTTTTCTGACAGTCGAAAAATTCCAGAAAAGTTAAAAACCTTTTTTTTTTGCTTATTAGATGTTTTAACTTTTAACAAATGTTCTGCCCCCACGGTTCAAAAATCATTACGGCGCCCCTGATTATTATTATTATGTTGGCGACGCATGGTTTTGAATGATTACACGACACGGCCCGATGATAGTATGCGTAGTACGATATTATACAGCGGGGATGATGGGCAACTCAAAGTAAATAGAAGGTCAAACTTTGAAACTCAAAATGATTGCGGGCCTCATATAAAGTTGTATTTTTTATGGGCATATGAAACAAATCCGTTAACATAATATTATATTGTACGTCTATGATAAAAACTAATGTCTGAGTTCAATATATGTTTTATTATTGAAAATGTATCCAAGATACAATTATTTACCTAGCTACTTTTACTATAAATTTGAAGTAAATTTTAGTCAAATTTTCGATGGTAAAAATGTAAAAAGACAGTCCGGGCCGGATATAAAGGAATGGCGAGCTGAAAGTGGCGCGCGTGCCGTCAGTTGCCCATCCCTGATATATAGGCTCTCTCTGGCGCTGATGGTACATATACCAAATATTGAAATATAGGAAATCTTATAACATATAGAGCAAGTCAACGGAATTGTGCTGTTTAGACAATCAAATTACAAATTAAACAATAGAATAACACTTGCTAAATTAGCTTTTCAATGAAAACTTAACTTATTATATTGTAAACCAAAAACCTTTCAATCGATACAAAGAAAAAATTTATAAAAATATTTGTATGGAGCGTTCTAATCGCGGACGGATTTAAGGGGGGGTAACGTGGCAATCACCCCCTTCTTAGAGTTTTTTTTTTTTACTATTATATGAGGAATATAAAATGTATTTTGAGATGGGATTATCCATTTATTCTATAATTTTTCGTATTCCCCACCTTTTAAATTAGCTTCAGATCCATCTCTGGTTCTAATCTATATGGCTATAAAGCTTTTATATAGAGAAACAGGAAAGTAATTGATTACTGTAGTTTTGGAGGGAAATTACGAAAACAAGCTAGACACTGGACTGCGAGAACGGTAACAATTAATAAACAAATATTAGCCGAAGTAAAAGCAAGAAGATAGATCATCCAAAGAGCATAAACTCCAGAATAACTAAACTATTTGGATACTCGATGAGACATTTTATTTTAGACGAATTTCTAAACATCATTTTGGTATAAAGTTAAATGGTGACCTAATAATAATCGCTGCAGGCATATAAGGTTGCAAGTATTTATAATTTTTAACATACACATTTTAAGCTAAAAACAAGATTTGAAAGACTATCGATATAATGAAAACATGTTAGAAAAATACTCACTTTTTGAGCGTGTTAGATTTTTAGATTTATAAATACTTTGTACTATAAATTATAATAAACGACAATGTGATATAAATCAATATGGCTGTAATAATCGATTGTAAATTCAATAGTAACTGGCAATGAGTTTTGAGAATAATCGGACAGGTTCAATAGGAATATAAAGATTATAAACTTATATAGAAACCTAATACAGAAAATTAAAATGTATTTTATATTATATGATACAGCTTGAGTTATAAAAACACTTTATTGAACAATTTTAATATATTAACAATACTATCTTATTATTCTAAGCAAACACTATGCAAATAGCTACTAAAAAAGTGTACCATCAAATAGTTCTTATAAAATTAGGAAAATATCTGGAGACTATTTATCAGCATTCCTAAATGTAAGTATATAAACATATAGTTTATATATATTTATTATAATAATTTAAAACTAACTGCAAGATCTGCACTCTGCAATACATTTTATTCTTGTAACTTTTTAGAATATACTTTTAGAATATATACTGGTCACGTAATCACGACTTGTTATGAAATTATATACTCTCATGGGTATAAGTACTCGTATCTTTACCGTGATTTTTCTGAACAAATATAATTTACACAATTTTGACTCAAAATTGAGGTCCACCATTGATTACAGAAAGGTCAAAATGACTGAACTATAAATATTCAATCAATATTCAATAGCAACTCGTGCTCTCATTATTTCCTGCGTATTTTATTTTCGTCTATACGTTTATAGCAACTGGATAATAGTTAACATCAATCAGCTACCAAATTAAAAAAAAAACTCTATTATAATAGGTATCGTATAGTTTCATAACCCACATTTAACCGAAAAAATCGTTCTGTATTTAATAATTTAGGGTTCGGATTTTTAGGTTTTTACATATCAGTATTTGACATACGCAGTTTTATGGGAGTGAAAATGTGTAGAATTTGTTTAACACAGAGCTCACGGAAAAACGTTTTTTTTTTTCGCATATTTCAGAATATTTCAGAGAATACGGAATTTAGAATAAGGTTCTAAGTTCTAACTATATCTTAGATTAATTCTTAAATTGTGAGTGAAAATTATTATTATTTAATATTATTAAATTTAATTTAGAGATACGAAAAAAAATGTATCAGTTTTCATTTATCGTTTTTTATGAATTGTGATTTTGTGTGAACTCGTTCTTTAGTTGATCACACTTTTTGCGCAACCACGCAGTTTTATCACAGAATATAAATATATATAATATATTCTGTAATATAATATTCTATTCACGTGTGTTATCAAAAATGTATAGTGTTGTGATGTATATGCGCCTTTAGATCATATATAATATGGAGGGAGCCACGTGCATAAAATTGAAACCAAATGACAATAAGTCGCATAGCAAACAATCTTACAATTCTTACTGCCCATGCGTGTAATCGAACCGTACACCAATCAGGGCATACACAATAACACACGGTAAACTCATACGGTACATCGTGCCTACAATCGGTCATAATAATAATATTTTGCGCATGTGCACAACGTATTTTAAGTTTGTTTCTGCAACTTATTCTCGCCTAAATAACCGTAGATGTTGGCTTCATTTCCATATGATCTATGTGCATGCCCGTGTTTTAAAGAGTTTGTGTTCTCTGAATCTAATAACTGTATATAAAAAAAAAAAAAATGTAAATATAAAAGCATATTTTCAGTTTTATTAACTATTTTTACAAAATTGTTCTCGTTTTTATAAGAATTACGCGTACAAAGAATATTTTAATTTTTTTCCATACATATTAGCGTCATTTTTTTTTCTAACCTAAATATCCGGACCTCGGTAAAAAAAAACATAATATATAGGTATAGGTACTATAGAACTTACGCGATCGTTTCGATGAAGATTACGGTAACTATATTAATATGTGTCAGGGGCGTCATTTTATTTTTTTTCCGGTATGCGATCTTCTAGACAAGCCTATTTTAACATTTCAATGGGCCGCCTTTAAAAAATATTTTAAAGACTTTTTTTTTATATAAAGGGATGTATGCAAACATTTGAAACAGGCCAATTTTTCATCCCGTCAATTAATTTTAAATGTAAAAATTTGGTAAAAAAAAAAAAAAAAAAAAACCATCAACTTTTTTGGTCGTCAGCACAATTATATAGAGAGGCAAATTGGACCATTGGTAGGCCACTTTTAATAGTTAGTGGTGGTGCCGTTGCACACACGTCCTCCTCCCTCAAATGACGTCCCTGTTGTGCGTACGCACGAGGACACCACAAACCGTACGTCAGGACATTAGAAAACGTCGTCATTTTTTCTGTTCGATGACGATTTAAATTTTTTTTTCATTACGTTTGTTCGTCGTATATACGAATGTTTGTTCATATTGTGGCATTATATTATATTATAATCAGTGGTGGCTCTTGTGTTGAGCGATCCCCCCCCCTTTAAAATTGTAACAAATTACTTATTAACAAGTTAGATATAGATTTAAATATTAACAATATTATTATTAATTTTAAAATATTATTATTTTGAAAGTAAAAATTGTTTTCCATTGTTATGAAAACATTACGACTAGGTAATCGATGTTTAAAAATATATTTAGATACCTATAATAACTCGGTTGAAATACATAGATAGGTACCTAAAATATATATTCATCTGCGCGGTTTTCGAGTATCAATCGAGACAATCGTCCGTCACAGCTACATATGATCAAAACACAAAAATATAGGAGGGGAAATTCGGTAATAACGCGATACTGGAAGACCTGTTTAGTGAAATAAAATATAGACGCTTAAAACATGTGTATATATAAAACGTATGGGTTTTATTATTTTGTAATTTTCGGTTTTTGTAAAACGTATATTTATATTTTTGTTTTCCTATACGTATATATATGGTATTAATTTTTGGTTTAATCGATGCGTTTCAAATATTCGTTCACAATATTATTATCGTTATATGTTGTATTCTATACGCTTTTGAAAAATGAATAATTTTCAATTGCCCTCGCACTTTCAATGCCGACGGGCAGCCACCGATACGTCTAGCCTATATATATACGTTATCGTGCGTACGGGCGGCAGGCTTTCGCCAGTTTTCCCGTCCACGCCGACTAATATTATATACCCACTCGGCCGGCCAGCATCCCTCCGCGAGACACACCGGGCGTAAACCGCACCACCGCCGCCGCCACCGCCACCGCCGCCGCCGTTTGCGCGCGCGTGTCCAACGCTCTCCGGACTTGTAAAAAACGCGTCACGGGGGCCCGACCGATAATAATATGCGGCCCCGGCGAAACACGTGTAACGCGTATTATAATAATGTGTACACGTCGCACCGCACTATATATAAAACGTGTAAAATGTCGCGCCCGAACATAACGTTATGTCCGACACGTATTACCTTTATACGTGTACGTGTACGGGCACGCGCATATGTCCTGGTATGTCCCAACCAACATTTTGCGAAAATAAAAGAAAAGTCTATCTGATAAACTTGAATGCGGCGTATACCCGTGCACTACACACACTTGTATACGTCATGTTCAAACCAGTTTTCGTACACCTATATCCGAATAAATATGTTCAGCGCAGAATTCAAACGTATTTTCTAGTGCACATAATAATAATAATAATAATATAATGTACGAAAAAGTCGTAAATATTAAAGCCGCGTGTGTCCAATGAAAACCCCATAAATAATAGATGATATTATTATATAAACGAAATCTGAAACGCGCATCTTCACTGGCCAGAGTCGCGATAAGATGATTTTTGGTATATATATATATATATACGTGCGCGCCTGCACGGAACGGCGAGGGAACCGTAACGGGTACGGGGGAAGAAAAGAGAAAAGATGGCTTACGGCGTGTCCAAAGTAAATCCGAATTGCGTCCGATTTATTGCGGCAAACGCATGCATGTCCAACGTCAATATTTGCGTCCGATGCGTCCGATGAGTGCGATATCAAGAGTATATTCTCGATGTACTATAACGTGGTTTAACGCTTAGGAGTGCACTTGTGTTTTGTTCATAATGTCTACACATAATGTGCATAAAAATATACTCGCAGAGAGTATAGGTGTGTTAAATATTATTTGTACAAAAAATACATAAAAAAATAAAAATAAAATAAATTCTATTTTGAAAAATCGAAAAATGTTTGGTGAATTTCATCATTTGTATAGTGAATTACGTGACAATGAAAATTTGTTTTACGCATATACGAGAATGTCTACAACAACTGAACACCGTCCGTCTGTTTTCGCGTCCGATGCGTCAAAAAACAAAATGATTTGTTTTTCAAATCGTGCGGCGAGTACGGCCGATGCGATGTCGGACGGATCTGACGCAAACCCCATCCACATTGAACAGGTCGTATCATGTTTGTAGATTTGTTTTTAATTTCGGTCGCATCGGACGTAACGTATCGGACGCAACGGACGCAACGGATTTACTTTGAACACGCCGTTACACGTTCCAAAATCAGCCGTGTAGGGCCGTGGTTTCGTGTTTTCACGACTAATGTTTTGTTGGATCAGTACAGCAGTACCTACTTTAATTTGATAAGTCATTGAATTTATTGTACAATTTTTACTTTTTTAATGATAATAAAAAACAAAACAATAATTCTACGATAATTTATATACTATAATGTAACAACTAACGACTTGTAAATTAACTACTACTAAAAAGGTAATGTTAAACATATTGTTTCAATTGTCTCAACATATATAGTAATATCAAATAATACTTAGTATTAATAAGCATTAAGTATAGTCTTTATTAATCGAGTTTACTTTGGTTACACAATATATGAATGAATCGTATTGTATTTACACGTTTGAAAATAGAATGTATTTAATCGGGTTTAACATTAATTATTTTTTTTAGCTTTTTTTTATTTACACTTAACACGTTTTCTTTGATATTTACCAAGTACCCGAGGTGTTTTGACAGCGATAAATCATCAAACCCAAAATGTTCGCCCTTTTAGCGAGATTATAATAAAAAAAAACAAATTTTAAAAAACCTGTAATTTTCGTTACTCTTATTCGCAATGCGTCTATAAATTTGTTTCTTAGGCATTGAAACCGGTCCGCGTGTCGGAATCGTCGGATTACCTAATTTCCTGTTATTAACTCCGCTCAGCCCGGTCGTTTAACAATCGTGTATATTGCGCACGAATAGATATACACTGATGTATATCCATAGGCCTTGAGTAGATAATGAATAAAATGAAAAAATAAAAATAAATAACGACGTCCGTTTTTGGAATCAGTTTCCCGTTCGGTGTTTCCGTTTTAAAATCGAATTTAAATAGTCGCGTACAATATGCAATGCGCACGAATCGCCGTGGAGTTCAATATTGTAAACAAGGATATTGTATGTATTATCATAAATCCTTTACGGCGAGGTTCCCCTTTAATAGCAATCGAACAACAAAATGTCCCGATACAAAAAAAAAAAAAAAACACGGAATGATATAGGTAGATATGTCATTCTATCAGAATAATACATATAAACATAAACGCGTCATTAAATGAATTGGTAAAAATTTATATACAAAGTATTATTAATACAGTTTTCTCGAAAAGTTAATTATTTATCATATAACGTTCTCCAATTTGCCAATATATATATTATACAATACACTTTCATGTTGTATTTAACAAAAATAATTGCATTAAAAAATATATGTATTTATATATACATACACCAAGTACCTATTATTTTAAAAAACGCAGGATCAGAACGTAGGATTAATATACATATCCTCCGGGCAAAGTCGATTCATCAGAATCATATTATAGGTACGATGTTTCGTAGTCTTAAGTTTACTCTTAGTCGTGACTCGAGGGCTTTTTTAGATTACTTTTAATAACTAATTATTCACAATAGTTTATGCTATTTATTAGTGTCCGAAGAGTTATTACTACGGGTTTACATTAAATTAGGACCACCAAAGTTATATTTATGAATCTCACTTAAAAAGCCATCTGGTTTACGAGCAAAATAACACATTCAAGGAACTTGAAACGCGACGCCAGTGGAACGACATTTTGGAATACCCCGTTCAAAAGAGTAGAATACTATGTTAATATGTATTATATACTTACATTTTATAATATATTTAAATTTTTGTTTAATAATAATTTATATTTTCTTGTATATATAATATACCGAATAACAAATAAAACGCTGTATATATAGTTTGCCTAGCGATTTTTATGAAATAACACATTATACGATTTGCTAGTAATTTATCTAGCAAAACTACGCGATACATACAGCAAAACAAGTTTTACGGCAATAAAATATGGGGAAAAAACCAAGAAAATTAATATAAACACGAAAAAAAAAAACCATTTCGAACGGCTTGATATGTCGTTTTTTTCTCTGCATAAAGTATATAAATAATCAACCCGGACAAAAGCGTTGTTTCATGTCAATTCGTTGTTCATTTATCATCTATATTCTCGCCAAACTGACGTGAGACGATGATAATATGTTTTAAGACCCATTACGCATAAGATCTTATATTACTAGTATACGCACAGATCTCCAGTGTGTATATATATATATGTATGTATATGTATCTTGTATAGGAAAATATGCGAATGTTGTCTCATTTTATTTTTTTACATATTAAATATTATCTTTTGAATAATTATTTTTATAACTTGGTAATTATATATATTATTCGCCAAGAAAAAAATTATAATATGATCAGATCAATCAAATCAAAAATTTTTTTTTTGTAAATATCATACTGAAACACTAAAATTGGAAATATTATGAACAAATATTTTGGGTACCTATCACTATGAATCATAAAACAGATCAAATTGACCAAATGGCATTTATAAAGTGACCAGAATATAAACTTTATGAGATATATTGTGTATATATGTTCTTTATGTATAAGTATACCTTCTGGAATACCTTGATTTATCTGTGTTTTTACAGAATTAGCTAAGGGCAGCTGTTGTTCACTCGAAAGTTTTTAGAAAATTAAAATCAAAGGGTTAGATTATTAAAATAAATCGACAACAATTACTCTAGAAGTAAGTATAATAATAATTTGTATCGATTCAAATTTAAAGACATAAAAGTTAAAACCTGCAGTATCCTCAAACGTTCTCAAACTTCACATTAGTTCTAAAGATTTTGATTTTTGACCATTTCGGTTTATAGACTGATATAATATATTTTTTTATTATTTATTATAATATACTATTATTGAAAATATGATAATGTATATTCAAATATATTATATACAGTTACTATTTTCTATACGTTTTTTAAAAAAATTTCATGACCTATTTTGACAATTTTCGGAATTTTTAAAAGCATATAATATAGATATTGTTATATGTAATTACTAAGGAACGGATT
The DNA here is from genome assembly GCA_025469235.1 of Pemphigus obesinymphae. Classification (NCBI taxonomy): domain Eukaryota; kingdom Metazoa; phylum Arthropoda; class Insecta; order Hemiptera; family Aphididae; genus Pemphigus; species Pemphigus obesinymphae. The sequence goes on along the minus strand of JAIPRL010005939.1, from coordinate 19,956 downwards.
TATATGTAAATGCAAATATTTATTAGAATAAGATATTTGAAAGCTGATGAGAAATATGCAAGATATATATGTATATATCATTCTTATTGAACTAACATGAATTTTAAATTGCATATTTTTAATTTTTTCGACTTGTTTGCATATTTAATGCATATTTGTAATTTTTTTGCGCATATTTTCTTTTTAACGTATATTTTTGTTTTAAATTATATTTCACGCGTCGCGTTCTTATTTCCAGTTTTACAAATTTTCAAATTATGTTTTTGCGCAAAAAACCATTTTTAAATCACGTGTAACAATTTTTCAGTATATAATAATAAATATAGACTTTATCTGACAAAAAATATGCATAATTTACATCATTCTTATTGTTAAAATAACGCACATTTTATTTTGCATATTTTTTACTCTTTCTAAAATCTTATTTTGCAGATTGAACGCATATTATTGTAAGCTTTAAATGTATATTTGAGTCTTTTCAAAATGATATTTTGAGGGTTTTCCGTGCACATAATTCCGTTTTCTATAAATAATTAAACACACACACATATATAATATGTAGGTAAACGAATGGAATTCAATCCAGAAACCCGTGAAACGACTGCAGCGACGGAATGTCGATAGATGTGCGATACGGTTTCCCGTAGCCCTCGCCGTGCAGATGACCTTTTTCGATCTCGCGAGCGCGCGCGCGGGTTGCGCAACGGCGGCCGTCGGTCGGTCGGTCGCGCCGGAGAACTGCACATAAAAACGCGGACACCGGGTCGCGGTTAAATCACGCGACTGGGGTAGGCCTGAAAAACCAAGGAGAATGATAATAATTGTTATTTGTTTCGCGTTTTTATTATTTACACGCGCCGACAAGCCACGACGAGTGGGTTGCGAAAGACGCGACGACATTTGCCCGCGTCCAAAGCGATTTTATCGCGGAGCCGGTGTTACGCGGCGCGCGGCGTGCGTGTGAACGGCCACGCGACTAATTGGGTGTTGGAACTGGGGGACGGCCGACATGTGCGGCGACCGCGGGCCAGAGTGACGTGCCTACATTATGTGCGCGAGAAAACACGTCGAGTCGGGGGATATGGCTTGATCGAATCGGCTCTCTCTCTCTCTCTCTTCGGGTGTATATTATATATATATATATATTATGTGCGACACGACCCCGTTTGACGAACACAATCGGTCGGGATACGAAGAAAATAAAAAAAACCGTGAAAAATTCGTGCAAATCGCCGTCATCGTAGCCGTTTTATAATAGCCGACTATATTCCGCCTATCCGGCGCATGTTCAAACGCTACCTGCAGTCGTAGTTAGGGCGCTGTACAAACCGTTTCGTGACCGCACGGCGAAATAAATTATTATTGCATTTACCTTAATAAACACAATGCCAATGTATATTATATACTTACTGTGGAACGATGGCTGGAAAACATAAAATTTCCGTACACACTTCGAGAACGATCTTATATGTTATAACCATGTTAGTGGACGACGATCGAACATCTATTTGGCGTTCTGTGAATAATTAACATCTTTCGAGGGTTCCGTAGCTATTTCATTTAGTTTTCAATTTATCGCGAAAAAAAAAATAATAGTAAAATATGAAAAACGATTTAATAATGCGGTTTTGATATACCTACCACCTACATCACACGATTTTCGCAATTTTCAGACGCCGGCGTAACAGAAAACTCGAAAGCCGTGCGACATATCAAATAGGGATTTCGGGGGACGACAAACATATTACGGAAACGTCTATTTTTCATTAAAATTACGATTTAAGAAAATATATAAACAATGAAAAAAAAAACTAACAAAATTATCAATAACAACAATATCGTGTAATTCCTATTAGATGAGTATTATAATAGTAATGTAAATTTCATTAATTTCTTACGTATATAAGGTATATAATATAAATATATATGGTTAAATATATTCACAAAATATGTACCTACTAAAAATCCGTATAAAACGTAATTACTGTGTTTTATAAGCACATAAATTATATAATATTATCTTTAAATCGTTGTCTTAACGAATAACATATGCCTTTATAACATTTGTCGTTCCCTGAAACACATATTTTGACGTTTCAAGAGAATTTTGGGATTTTTATACTCCAGTGTCACTGCGCGTCTGAAAATTGCAATAAAAACGTAATATATTAAATGATTATTTTGGAGTCGGTAAATCTCATGATGTATTTTTTTTTTTTTTTTGCAATAAATTTAAAACTAAATGATAAGTGTAAGTACGCTTAAAAGTTCTGAACTTACAAAACGCAAAATATGTTTTCGACTGCATTTTTTCCACTGCAGTAATTACCTAATCTGAGGTCATTTCGAAGTTTGTATGGAAAAAAAGAATAAACACCTTCAATATATATATATCATATAACTAACAAATATTTTATTTTATTATACAGATTCTGTGAAATGTTTGAGAAAATTTCAATGCAATGAGTCTATTAACGAAGAAATAAAAAAGTATATTAAATACACCCTAATTCAAGCGCCATTTGATTTTAAAAAAATAAATAAATAAAATAAAATGTTATTGTAATAGTCATAATTTATTTGTAATAAACAAATATTATAATAATAGTATATATACTATATTTACGTTTTTTAAATTATTTTACATAATCTTTTTGGTAAATATATTTAATTACAATCATATGTATGTTTTAGATAATGTTTTATAAAGGTTAAATTATATTTAGTATACTTTTAATTAGCATTAAACTAATGCTCAAGTACCATTTAAATAATTTAAATATTTACAATAATTCTATACTTATTTAACATTCAAATGTTAATGTTGACTGAATCCTGACTTTGTAGCAACCTTCAATAAACGTTAAATCATTCAATAATTCATAGTCGTAAACATCAAACTAACATATAAAATTGTATGTTTGGTTCACATTAAATTGTTGATGTTGATTAAATCCTAATTTTGCGGCATTTCACCTTTATGTAATCTTCAATAAACATAAAATCATTCGATAATTCATCATATGTAAACATTAATTTAAAGATTAAGAGTCTTCAATATTAATTTAATATTGAATTAATATTATGATGCTGTGTGGGGGCCCTAGCTAAACATAAATCATTATGTTTTTGCAAAATATATCCGTAAATATTAATATAACGATTAAAATCACTGAATTAAGAAAACTACATAATAGTGAGAAGAAAACCATTTTTAAAAATTTGAACTTTGGTTCTTCTGTTTCTTCGATAGGTATAGAATATTATATATATGAAACTATATATGTTTGTGTTATATAATGTAATACGTATATATTATTATGTTACTGTATTTACACGCGAGTACTGAAAATTCTACTAAAATAATTATAATGGTTGAAAATCAGATTGAAAATATCATTTAAGAAAAATGTTGTTTTAGAAAACATCCGTATATCGACTTTACTCAAACGAATTATTAAAAAGGTATAAATAGAAATAATCATGTAAATAGAGTAAGCGTACATCCAAGTGGGATAACAATAAATCCATTTACAATAATAATTACTATTAATGAGATAATGGAAATGAAAATGGTAGGTTTATTGTTATATTATCGTATACACTATATAGATACTTCCCATTACAGAGATCACCGTAAAAAATGATTTCTTTTTTATTCATGCATTCCAGTATATATCTGCACTTATATATAGGTACTGTAAATAATAAATTTTAATGTGTTGCAGTTATGAATACTATTATTTTAGTTGAGAATGATGTTTAACATATCTGCTTTGTCCATGGACATTACACATAAATTATTAAATTTAAATATTTATAAGTAACTATACGTTTTTAAATATTCGAAAACATTTTCTATTTTTTCTCAAATTCTTCACTGCATGTCTACAGTGACAGTAAATAATTGCAAATTTCTCAAAATGGTTAAACATCGTGTCAAAAAAACAGCACGTATTGCAATAGCAATATATTTAAATATGTATCGTAAGAATTATTGAAAATTTATTAAATATCAGATAAAATGTCCGAATGGTAATTTATAAATGAAAATATAATATATATATATATGTACTTATTATATTTTTATGTGTATTTATAATATAGATAATATATCTAGTAATAATAAAAGGATGCCAATTAATTTTAAAACCCATTAATGGATTAACGGTTAAATTATTCTTGGGTGTATATAAGCAATCGTAAATTTTACCTTTAACTATTCGATTTAAAGAAATGATGAGTTAATCAATTACAATATGTGTATGGAACCAGTTTTTTTTATATAGGTACTTACAGTGATAATATATATTTAACTTTGACAAAATTGATTTCGAATACATTAAGTTTTGTCAGATCGACATTTGATTGAAAAACCCATATCTGTCGAAAACATCGAACCTCGTTTGCCAAAATAAAAACAATATACACAATTCAATTTTTAAAAACCGTATGTATGTTTGAAAATTAATATCGAGATTTATTAACCAATTTATTATTGAGTTATCCCACCACGTAGGTAATTGTCATTCAAAATTGTTGTACAACCAACATTTAAATAATAAACATAACGTAATAATAAAAGTGTATTTAAATGAATCCATATGTACCTATATAACAGCCAGTATACAGCTCAGTCGCATGGCCAATTTAAGAATGGTCTGATATGAACAGTTTTATTCAATACCCACCTACTTACCAATTAGCTCGTGTCATGATGAAGTATTAAGTGATAAAATGCGTGTAATAATATACATAATATTTATATTTTTTACGGGTAAGTATACATAAAACAATTATTTAAAATCTACACAATATGAAATTTGAAAACTAATAATATATAATATTTTCGCACCTAAAAAGGATCAGTATGGAAAAAAAAAATACGTAAAGGAAACGTCGTAATTCATCCGAAGATCAGAACTTTGAGACAATCGGACGTTTTGACATTCGGGGCGTCATCCATTGTGTCCGCTCGACACACAATAAACACACGTAATTACACGATTATTGCACCATTTTTTTTTTTCTTGTGTCCTTATTGTTGTCGTGTCTTCGGATTTTGTTTTCATTATTATTGTATCTCCTCTCGCGGTCTAACCCACGAAAGAAACAATTTTTTTTTTTTTTATTCCTCGCTGAGAATAACCCACGCTCGCGACACGAGTTCATTGTTCCCGAAGACGCGTATATTATACACGGATATTCGTCAGAATGTACCTATATACATATGTCCCATATAGCATATATTATAACACGTATATTTTATATTATACACATCATGATACGATTATCGTCGTAGACCATTAAATTTGGGTTTCGGATATAATTATTGATATTGAGTCCTCTCGCTACAGTATACGTGTCCTATCTAAAAAAAAAAAAAATAACGCGTATAATATAGAGGTAGGTTTACCTATATCATATCAGGTACATGCGATATTATAATATAATGTATAACATTATAAATAGTGAAAATCGATGGATCGAATTGGAGATGAAACCTAAATCACGCGATCGATTTGTAAACCGCGATAATGTATATACCTTATATATATCTATATATGTATAACCATAGTGATACCTATTATATATTATGTAAGCCCATAATTTATTATGATTATCATTGGTCTAATACACGCACATTTGATACTTTTTAACAATATTTAACTTTAATATGCATTAATCGCAAAAATTTCAGTAATGTTTTAAAGCAATCATCTGTATGTAATTAAACAACAAAATTTAGCTAATGAATAATAATGGCAATACCTGCACCTATGTTATAAATTATAATATAATTAAGATTAGTAAAGATAAATATATGTTGAAGTAAAGAATAAAACCGAAAAAAGGGCAAGGGACTGAAGGATGTAATAGCTAGAGAGTGGTATGAAATGGGCGAGTGTAAGTAAAGAGGATGTAAAAGATCCATGTTAAAAGGAATTGGAGGACTAGGACGGACGGCTTGGTTGGGAGAGAAGGCGAAGGAGAAATTTAAGATACAGCTTCGCTATTATATATTATATAGGTATATATTTCTTCCTAGGTGATTTAAAATATTATAAAATGTAACACTTATCGTTATAAAAAACCGTGTTATGATGTACTGAAAATAACCCTTAGTAATATTGATAAACATTTAAGATACCAATGCAATCAACAAAATGACTACCTATATCACTATACAACCGAAAAACATTTTATTCAGGTAACAGTTATCCAATTGTATTCTTTTAAACATCTATTGTCATAAAAAGTACCTACAGAATTTAACTTTGTAATTATTTTTTCTATTTACCAGAATGATACACTTTTCCTATGGTCCAGATATAATAATTATTATCAAATTTACAACTATTACCGTCAAACTGATAACATAATATTAACAATATATATTTATTGATGTAATAATATTTATATCATTATGAAAATATATTGTCGATATAACAAATGGTATATTTGTTAACTAGTAACAAATCCAATTTGTCATTTTCAAACGTAGGTACCTATTTTTTTTTTTAATTTTTAATCTAGAAATATGGATTTTCGGATTTAGAAATCCCTAAGAGTCTTGGTCGCGTATAATGAAGTAACTTTTAGATTCATGGTGCACCCTTTCTCTCCGTGTGTTTTAATTCGCAGTCTTCTTATAAGACGTAACTTACCTACAGTTTGATTTTAAAAACCGACTACGATTAAATGTTATACAAGCCAAAACTTTACCGGATCAAAAATGTTAAAAAAGTCCTGCAGATTTGTATACCGTCTAGATACACGTCCCCTAGATTATTTTTATTTTACACAAAATATATAATAAAATTACCGTGTCTGATAAACACATTGAAAATATCATGATTTGAATTTGCGCCAAAACGTTTATAGTAGGTACGCGTTGTTATTGGTGTAATAAATCCGTTATTGCTTGCCACGTTGTTTCGAATCCAATCAACTATCAATTCTGTATGAACATATGATCGGCTAACAGTATATATATATATATATGTATATATTTTATAATACCTACCCAATATTTATTATTATTATTTATAGCGTCCCGTTATGGCGTAAAGGTCTTTAGCGACTATAATATACAGTTTATATAATAGTTGGTAGGTACCTATTATATACTATGCGGACGAACGTGGGCAATCCGAAAAATCCAATTATATATTATGTTTTGTGCCGACCTCAAAGAAATAGTAGGGAAAAAAAACCTACAATACGAATACCTGGTCGTGTTATACAGCTACCGTATTTCCTTATTTTTATTATTTATTTATTTTTTGTTAACACGCGTTACGTTTACGGTGGGCGCGTTTCAAAACAACTGGTTAAATTGGACGTTTTGTCCGTAAATAAAATTCTTACACGCCTACAATTCGCATGCGCGCGAAACCCACTTACGACCTCAATTAAAATGAAAACCAACTTTGTGGCGAAACATCATCGAGCATATTTTTCGTCGAGATAGAACAAAATAATAAATAAATAACAATGTCGAGTGACGAGAGAGTAAATAACAATGATTTGTCGAGTGACGCAAGGTTAACGGAACCCAAAAAAATATAGTTGAGTTTATAGACGAAAAACCGGCACGTGCAGGAGGGTTATATATAGAGGGGGCGAGTAAAACGAAATGAAAATATTATCATTATTGTCACCGCGTAAGTATATATAGTGTAATAATGTATGCGTACGAGATACATATACCTATACGTGTTATGTGTAAGAGAACTGCAAAAAGCAGTGGTAATATATTGTATATATATATTATATTCAAATCCAACCGTAGATAATCGAAAATAGCAAGTAATCGTGACTTATCGCATTCCAAGTGATTGACTCGTGATATTGCGATTTCACGTGCGAGACGATCATAATATAAATGCGCGAGTACCTATATAAAATATATATATATTAAATTTGTTATGTTATATGGACGCAATGTCTGTAAAACGTCGAATGTCCGATTTTAACGGGCTCCAAAGCTCTAAAAATTAATCTCCGGGACAATATAATAAATCGCAGTCTCGACGTTGCATACATATATTTAATAATGTTTTATTTTTTATTCTCAAAAATGGCAAAAAAAAAAAAAACAATTTCAAAATATACAGATTATGCGAAGGATAATATGCTAATACTATACGGAATAACCTCCAATCGTAAACGTCTTGCAGCGTGAAATATCGAAGGCATTCAAATCGCGTATTAAAAAACGCGTATATCCGATTCATTTTGTTCATTACAAGTTTTCCTTTTTTTCCTTTTTTTTTTTTTTTTTTTGCAAGTATTCCGTTAGCGAATTTGCATTTACGACTTAAACGTCATTTCCTGCACATGCTAATTCTGTTTTAGAGATGTATAAATGGTAATTTTAAACGGATTCGTAATTATATTCTCTATGCATTTAATACCTACGACAAATTATTTAATATCCTATTTACCGGACGATTCTTTTAACACGATATATACTTGTTTTCTCAATAAATGTTTGTGTTTATAAATAATGAATACATTTTATTTTAAATTTTATTTGAAGTATAAATATAATACTAGATTTTAACAAACAAACCACATTTATGTTATTTTTTAACCCCATGTATTAACTTCAAAGTATTTTATATATTGTGAAATATGCAACTGAACGCAAATATTGTTTTGAAAAATGTGTTGTATAAATATTTACATAGGTATATTATAATCTAATCTAATGTACTAGGTAACAATCTATTATTTACTATTTATTCAAATTTAAATAGTTTAGAAGAGAGGAGTCGACAGTGCGAGAGACTGAAAAATTAATTCTCTAATCTAAATTTAATACAAATTTGAAAAAAATTAATATTTAATAGTGCTATGCAGTTTCGGCGCAAGAATTTTGAGGACCTAGTGCAAGTTTTATTTTACAGGCTTCGCCCCTTCATAAAAAAATTAATTACTTTATTATGTGCACATTCCACGGGGCCTCAATGAATAGATCATAAAAAGGTTTTTTTGTAAACTTTTTTAAATATTTCTCAAGAAAATCATCTATCTTCTAAAATTTTGCAGGGCCCTTTAACGTGATGCCTGGCACAGAGGCACCTTTGCCCTACCCCCTTACATCGGAACAGGTGCTATGTAAAATTTTCAGTCAAAATATTGAATGCTTTTAAAAAAATTCTCAAAAATCATCAACATGAAAAATTGTAAATAACATTAAACTTATATAAAAATGCAATATTCTATTATTACTTTAAATTATTTTATTTTTAAATACATTCATATAAACACACATGTCTGAGAAAACAAGTATTATTCTTCTGCATGAAATGTAAGAAACCGATGTAAGATTATCGATCTTTTCAATCTTAGGTTAACAACATTCATCATTTATTTATTTATCGGCTGATGACATATGTAGGTAACAGTATATATTATGTTCGAATACATAATACAATATATTATTTCAAATATATACCATCTACTAATAATATATTAGATACGAACGAATACACGAGTTATGCACTCCTAAACGATAAAACACTGGAGAGGAAATAAAAATGAAAAAAAAAAAAAAAAAAAAAAACCAAAAAAATTATAATAACGTAACTAGTCACCCGGGGCCTCTATAATTATCGTGTTTTTTCTCATTTAAATAATCTTCTGGACAAACAATTTCGGTTTTCGACCTTACTGTAATGAGCGCCGGATATGCGCGTGCGTTAATTTATTATAACTGCATAGCCAATAGCTATTATACATCTGTATAATAATATAACAATCGTGTAAATAATAATAACATAGTCGTTGGTTCTTTTATCTTGGACCCAACGGTGCCAAGCCAGCATATTATGGTGATATTATTATGGGTGACAGCCATTTTACTCTGCTGCGTAGTATACGTATACGTATTATACTGCATTTATAGGTGTATTTGTATATACGTGTATATATGTATAAGAACTTGAGGAAGTATACGTATTGTCAGGCCAAGAATTATGTGAGACAAAACCCGATTATTCATATTTTCTAGATTTTTACGAAACTTTAACGCCGCGGTGTTTGTTTACATCGTGGGACCATAAAAACACGTTTTGTAAATTTTGGCCTAAACCAAAACGACGTTTATTTGGTTTACTGACATAATTTACGACCGGAGGGCAAATTATGAAACTGAAAAAGAGTCACGTCGAGGCATAAGAAAAACGATTTAAGTCCCCAAAAATATAATAACCGTCCATGGCAATAAAATAAATCTAATGTAAATACATAATATAAGGTCCAGTAATTCGAGGTGATTTCCAGTGGCACTCGGCTATTATCATAATTTCCTTCCTTTTTTTTTTTTTTTTTTTTTTTTGTACTAAAATATTTATAGGTGTAAACAATTGGTTTTAAGTGGCGTGGAGCGACAATAAATTAGATTTGAAAAAAAAAACATGATATACGAAACATTACAATATCGAATTTACTGTTTTTCCCACTTGCCACGTGCGTTACACCTTGACCCACACGGTAGATACAAATATATAATATGTCCCCTACAGAAAACTGGTTAATTAATCATCATATTATATTCAACAAAACACGTATTATGGAACCAAAAATGTACCATAAAATTATTCGACGTATCATACTATATACTATATATGCTGTATGCTTTGAATCGAGTTAATATTTTAATATTTTGATTTCGTGCCATAATGATATATTTTTGTGGTTTTTTTTTTTTTTTTAACTTTTCGTCGACGCATTTCCAAAGAATATAGCTGGTAGATGTTTGAGTCGTTACTTTTCGTCCGCAAAATGCCATTGACCGCCCACGACAATTTTATTTATTTTTTTTTTTACATCTCTTGAGACCGGTTCTCGCTGTTATGCTAAAATTTTTACCACAGTAATTATCCATCCGCACTGCGTTATGTTTATTAATAGTCGGCATAGTTGAAAAGCCGGGGGTATTGTTTTCGTTAAGCGCGTGCGCCGTGGGACGCCCACCGTCCGTCGATCTGGCTAGCTGGTATATTACAGGTACAACAGAAAAATTATAAATGTATAATATATAATATAATGATGTATACATGATGAGGTATATACGAGCGTATAAAAGGAGGGAAATGTAAATGCATAGATCACCAAGGTTTTTACCTCAACAGTAAAACGATAGGTACGGAACAAACTATAAGTAAAAAATATATTTTCCTTTTAAAAACATTATATTTTTTTGAAATTCTATGTGCCTACATAAAATGTGTAAATAAACCTAGTATATTTTACATATACAGTTATAAAATATTGCGCGCAATGAGTTATTTTTATGATTTAAGTGATTTAACGCTGTAAATTATTGTACATATATATATATATATTCCAGTGATATTGTGGTTTAAGAATTTTATTAGTTTAACGGTGTATAGTTTATCAACATGAATTTATTGTAATATAAATGGCATGTGAATATATTATATTTCATTACTTCTGAATTACTGCACTGCCATGACGATTGTTTTTATTCATAATTCAATTATAATACAAAATATAAAATATCGAACCTGAATAAAACGTCTAATTTAAACACGGTCGTCGTTAAGTTTACATTTATAAATCATCGATTTATGCTGCAATAACAAACTTTGATGAACATTTTAAATTTTACCTGTAGATACCTAGATATTTTATACACTCTTATACTCTGTTTGATTCAGGCTGGGGGAGGGCTTTAGCCCCAAATATTTATACACTACATAATTTTAGCATTGCTAGAAATATATTGATACAATCTAATAATTGGGGGGGGGCTAATTTTAATTTCAGGAGTGCTAAACCCCCTCTTAACTCTCTGATATATATGCATACTAGCAAGACTGGGAAAGTTACTTCTTTCTTAAATTAATTAAAAATAAATAATAACTAAATTAATTTGAAAGTTATTTTTATTTTTGGTAAAAATAAGTAACTAAGTGCCTAAATTAAAAGTTTATCTAATAATAAATAACTCAAGTTAAGTTATGAGTTAATAGTTAATGTTGTTATAATTCATTTCACTAATCTATTTTACTCGAAAAATCATTTGTTCATTTTCGAAATGTCAATATGTGAAGTATTGATGAGAAATCATTAAACATTAGCCAGCTAATGACTAATTTGTATATAACACGGACTAGGATATAGTATGGACTGGTATCGATGGACTTTTTTATGAAATCAAAATGATGCTGATGAGACGGGGACCAATTAAAGAAATCTAGCACCACTAATGCATTAACTGCATTTTTAAACACTTAAATGTTTTCCTAATAGTTAATAAATTGTTATATGCAAATATTATATTCACATTTTACATATATAACAAATAATTAATATGATCAAAGTTAATATATTTTATCTCTATTATGCGTTAAAATGTTGACGTTTAGTCAAGCGATAAGACCACGTGCTAATTATTGTATATTATTTCAACAAGTAAATTATTAATTATATAATATATTATTATATGTATATATTCACATTCTAAGATTGGTATAACTTTATTTTAAATCCAAAAGCAGTCTTGTTAAATGCAACGTACAAATCGTAATATTATTTTTCGCGATAATCAAATTATACAATTCGTGTATAACGTATTAATACTCGAAACTCGTACCTACCGAAAGAAAACGCAACTTTCAATGATTCATCACGAATGATTCACTCGTTGTATACAGGTCGTTCGTGTATATCAATTTATCATTTTTCTAATAAGTAATTTATCGTTAGATTCCCGTGTGTGAAATGTAAATAATAATGTACAGTTTCACCGAGGTCGTAAAAAATTGCCTATTTTGTTTGGTTTTAATAGTTATAATAGTTATAAGTATAGGTACTGGGCATTGCATATCGTAACGTGACATATGCGTTTCCTGTGAAACTCGGCATATTGACATGTAACGTTTTGACGTTTTGACGTATTTACCACTTTTCCGCGAACGGATACGGAGACAAGGACATAAACGCTTATATTATCCTGAACAATAATTATTGCATATATAGGTACCTACTGCAGGACGATCAATACTTATTATATACTTATTAGTAGAAAGTGTATTAGTATGCAATTATATACTATTCCAATTTGTTTTTATTGATATTTTTACGATAATCTTTACAAATCACCGGGTTCGGATTTAAGTGTGTGTGTGTGTGTGTAGGATGGGGAGGGTAATGACACCATCCCTCCCCACTCAGAAAATTACTCGACAAATTAACTTAGTCGGTAGGTACACTCAACTGGTAAAGTAGTGAAAAAAGTTGAAAACCAAAAAAAAAAAAGCCAATTAATTTTGATTGCATATATGTACCTATGCATTATGCATATAAGCCCCCGAAAAATGATTAAAGATCTCTTTTTTTTTTTTTTTTTATTTGCTTATTCACTTTTTTCGGTTGATACTTAACAACGAAAAAAATTACTAAAATTTTTGTATTATAAAAAAATAAGGTCATCGCGTAGACAGCCCCCCCCCCCAACTACACGATTGCTAAATATCATAGGTATATAGTATATACACTATATAGTTGTAGAATCTATTAAGAAAATTTTGTATGTCATTATTTTATCTTAATTGTATATTTAAATAGAAAACGAAATTATTTAATTTTACGCGTTTTAAATATTATTTACAATCATTGGCAAATAGTAATGCCAACATATTGTACATAGACATCACAGACTATATCTCTTATCTGTACATTTAGATAGACAAGTCTAGGTATATTCAAGACATCAAAGCCAGTCAACGAATATGAATCAGCGAAAAAAATTGATAACCTTTATTTTTGCTTATTAACCTTTTACATCGTGGATCAATCGGTATAATTAAAGTCAGTCGGAAATTCGGTAATAAATAAAAAATGCATTACTCCAATAACCTCCACTCTCTACACATAAATATTTCTTAACGCTAGCCCTGGATTTATTAACGAGTTCAAAATTTAAAAAAAGTTAAAAGTTAACTTAATTTTAATTAAGTTATTTAACAAATTACTTTTATATTTAAATTCATTATGAACTTAATAAATTACATTTTCTCAATATTTTAAATTCGTTTTACAGATTAAAATTAAAATGAAGTTAAATTCAAATGGAAAAAGAAATTTTTCCAACTATATAAGCACAAGTAAAAAATTTATGACACAAATTCCCGAAATAATATAAGTATAGAATGCAAAATAAAAACGACGGACAAGATAAGATACAATATATTATAACTGAATTTATCTTTTGTATTACCTACTATTCTTATTGCTATAATTGTAAAATTCAAAATTTTTAATTTAATCTTTCAACTAAATTAAGTTATTATTTAATTTTTAATTTAAAGAAGTTAAAATATAAATGAGTAATTATTACAATAGTACAAATTATTACATTATTATTTGTAATTATTACAATAGTAATATACATTGTATAACAAAAAATTATATAACATGTAGGTACTTATTGCAACCAATAGAATTTTTATTGCATGTTTTCGTCATTACAACTGCATAGTTTTAGTGCCCCATAAATATTTGCTCTACTTATCGGTATACCTACCTAATACTTGTATCTATTAATTTTTAGGTTAAAATTTAAACTTATGTCATACAGCCAATAGGCTATTATATTTTCTAAACTTTTATATTTTGTAACGAATATAACATAGACTTCAGTGTTCACAAATAGATCGACTGACACATCATCTATGTCCTATAATATAATAATATGCAGCACTTGAGATGAGTCATTTTAAATTTGCACCTATACAATATTAATGTCATATATTTGTACCTTAAAGTGTACACCTATATTGTTTGCCGGTAATCTTTTAGGTACACATTATAACATATATGAACACGGAATTTGTTATACCTATAATTTTTCATATTCCGATCGGTGTTTTTCTTTTCAACTTATAATTATTCAACGTAGTCGTTCGATAATTATGTTCGACACAAGCTATACGCTTACATTATTATGGCAGGTTATTCCGTTATGCGGACGTGATTGCAATAAACAATGTACCCAATATTATAATTTAAAATAATATTATAATTCAATAATAGATATCTCCGCAACAATATTATATAGGTATATGTACTTATCGATGTAATATACGACAAATATATTTTAACAAACACATATACAGTTGGTTAAAAGAGTCATCACATCGGACATATGTATATATAATATAGGTACACGTCAATTAAACCTATCGTTCAAAACACTAACGTGTAAATAATTGATATATTATTCCAATCACGATATTCAACCGGTTGCGTGGAAAGTAAACATATTTTCATCAAATTCGTTATTATATATCAATTATTATCAATAATAATGTATTAGTTTCTAAAGTTCCAAAGGCATTTCGGTTTTGTTTTTGGGTTAAATCACGGTTTCTTTCGGATTTTTCCACCGATATTCCGTTTTCTTAATTTTTTTTGAAAACATTTTAACGACCAATACGGCTTTATAATAAGAATAATATATATATATATATGTATATGTGTATACGATCGTCGAATTTAAACGACTATGTATAGACGAATCGACTAGACAGAGTGTCTGACCGGTAAAAACAAGTTTCGAGTCGGAATATTAACAACGTAAATATACATGGAATATTCGACGAGTTTCCTGCACGGGTATCATCCACGGGCGACCGGCGAGGCTGCACTATAGCCGAAGTTCCGTCCGCGTGTGGGTCGTCGCGCGCATCGCGTCCTCTCGCGTACCGTTTCGCCCCGGGCGCACACGTCCGAAAAAATCGAAACGGCAGCCAATCTCGTCGTATACAACGACGACGGCATTAAAATACAACCCCGTGTCGTCATAAGTGTATAGTGTTTTAAATTAACAACGATTTATCCTATCAGCTCCGCGTCGTGTATTTATTATTATTTTTTCATTAAAAAAAAAAAAAAACAAAACATTGTATTCCGTACTGCATTTATTGTTATATTATTTACAAGGCTAAACTGCTGTCGGTCGTCCCCGCGGACATATTTCTTATAAAGCTGCCACTCGTCGTCGGCTGTACGTACCGGTGGCATCCGAATGATTATATTACATCATTGGATCTACCTAATAATATATATATATATATATATATATATATATTATACGCTTATACGTACATAGTTTATAAAACGGCGATCGGAGTAAAGAGAAAAAATCTAATCGCATTTATATATAATATATTGCTCCGGTTGCTGCCGATAATATTACAAATTAATTTAAACGTAATAACGCATAAATGAGAAAACCTTCGCCCTTCGGTACCTGCTGTGGGCGACGTGTTTTCAATTACCTACTGCCCGTTCCGAAATGTATATTATATTTCGCCGACCGGCCGACCGACCGACGTACACGTAACAGAGTCGTCATAAATCCGGTCGGTTGTCACCCTCAGCAGCAGCAGTAGACACGATTCATAATCGTCGGGCCGGGAGAGGGATATTGTTTTTTTTTTTTTTCGAAATAAACTCAAATGGAAAACCGGTACGTTTAATCACAAATGCAATGTAATTTGTATATTATACGTGTATTGTATACAGTATACACACGCGTGATTTTATTTTTTTTTTTACAAACTATGGCAGAGAAAAATATAGATACGTATAATAATATCGGTTTACCCGGGAACGGTTAATAATATCTGGATTCTAATCAATCCCCGCCGTCGCCTAGCGCGAACCGAATATTTAAATATTAATCGAACTACCCGCATTCGGTGAAACTGGTTTCCCCGCGGGATTCATTCATTCAAAAAAATATTAGTATAAAAAAAAATAATAATAATAAACCGCGATGATTTTTATCATAACATCGTTAATATTATTATTATTATTATTATTATTAACTACAATATTATAATATTATTGTATATATATATATATATATATACCTTGTTCGCCGCGTTGCAGTACCAAGTAGATTTATGATCCATGCCGGTGCCCAACTGCAACAAACAAAATACGAACGATTACAATCTCAGACTCGTATTATAATAGTAATATAAATATTGGGTCCAATCTCATGTCTGGTCCAAACATATAGTATTTTGGCCGTTTAAAATTTAGTTCAATGACAATATATTTTACGGGGACGTACTACAGTCGAGTCCGGAAAACGTCCAAGTTGAGTTGGGAAAATAACCTTAAATGAAATAACTAATTTATATATTATAATCGTAAATAATATTATTGTAACTAAAAAATAAAATTTTTTTTCACATTTTATTGACTTGTATTAAATTGAATAAATTTGATAAATCAAGGAGTTCAATCAGATACATTATTGAACTTAACTCGGTCATTTTTATGGGGCCTCGCGACTACCGTACAATAAAAATAGTATTATACAGGCAATTTCTTATTTTTTCGTTGGACAGCTTTGTGCTTGTATAAATCGCAAATTACCGTAAGTATGTTAGTAACCCCTAATAATTGTTACACGCACTCACGTGCACATATTAACGGTATATTTTGCAACTACCTAGGTACTTATTTTTTACTGAAATAGAATATACTAATTCAAACAGAACGTCAAAATGCGTATTCTGATCATAATTTTGACAACATTAATAGATTTTTTAGAACTTACTTGATCATATATAGCACTTTTTAACGATATTTTAGTTAATTAAATATTTGTATTTGAAATGAAACAAATTTTTTAACCTTAAGCTACTGTTATTACAGTAAAAATGTCAAAAATGAAAAATGTAACATGTACGATCTCTCAAACAAGGTCTATAGAATAAACCGCAGTACTGAGGTCTCTCAACATAAATAATTGAAGTTTATACAATTATTTAACTCCTAGATCTTGAAAATTAGCATTACTGGTGTTTAGTAATTAATATTCTGTATAATAAGTACAAACCTTGCTCGAATTGAGTGAGACGTAACTATTCTCCGACTTTTATTAGTGTTTGAGGGAACGCTTATTTTTTGAGAGCTCGAGAGTACCCCTTTTTCTTTTTTTCCAATTCGAGTAATGCATAGTGTATGGTATAGTAGTGACTAGTGTTTACCTACCTATTTTATTATTCTTGAATTTATACGATATTTTTTTATTCAATAGTTACATAAAATTAAAAACTGAAACTACATTAGATAATAACTTATACAGCGTTCTACCTTTATATTATATTCTTCCAATTAATCATCATATTCGTTTTACTTTACCAGTCATCACTCTTGGGTCTTAGCACACACTCTTGAGATCCTCGTCCAATTTCGTTTTAATGGCCTATCATCATCATCATCATCATCATCATAGTCTTTGCTACTAAACTACTAAGCCTACTTGTATATATATATAATAACGATCTAACTTCTCCTCAGTCCACCATAATATTATTGTAATATCGTCGTGTAGTATATTATAACGCACAGATATTAATAGAATATACGTGTAACGAGATATCTCTTAACGCCCCAAGGATAATTCGAAATTGTATACAATTTTTTATCGACTTTTAACGAAAATCAAAAAATGATAATATTATGCGTTATGTTCGCGATAAGTAAAAAAAAACATTCGTGTACACTGTACATATTACAATATACCTGTATCAGGATTCAGGATCAATCAATTCTCAACCGGTTTCTTCAAACCCGGCATTTACGTCATATATGCGATTATTATTATTATTATATCGGAAAACAAGTGTATAATACTATTTTATTGATTTATCCGTTTGTCATTATATACATCGTAATTAATGCGCGTGTACGGCGTTTGAATAATGACTATGATTAATTCTTACGATTTCGAGTGCATTGAATATTAATAATATTGTAGAAAAACCAACAAAATTATATTACACAATCTAGGCTTCCATCATACATTATTATTAATTAATTGAACAGAATATAAACAATATATTTTATTTCGCACACACAGGTCTAATCGATCTTTATATTCCTGTCGTTACAATGTTCCGAAAGATTAATTTGATCGACAAAAAGTTTTTTTATGTACATAGTATTTTTTTTATTACCTATACACAATCATTGGCTGTATAGAGGTACTACAGTACCTACTGCAGTTGTTATCTTAATACTTAATAACTTTAAAATATTATGTTCTATTTGATCGAATAATAAAATTCCTTAAAGATCTACAAACATTTCAGTCGAGATATAGATTATGGGCTGCCTATATTTTACATATAAATTTAAATAAAAATAAATGTAGTACAACATGGCAATAGTATTAATAATAAGCATATCGTAATAAAATAAAAGTAAACGTGTAATTAAATCTATATATGATAATAATAGGTACATACATAGGATAATAAATACGACAACACGTTTAAAATAATAAATTGACGCATCATTTTGTCCGCAGTAAACTTGCCTATATAAAACATATATTTTGCAATAAATTGATTTTACACGTATAGGTTTAAAAATGCATTAATTTATACTTATAATATAATATATTATACAAAATAGTTTTAGAATATAGGGTTTTAAATAAATTATTAAAATATTTATATATAATACCTATACCTACTTATAATTAATAATCAAATAGAATAAAAAATATTATTAACCACTATCTATACATTTTTTTAAATAACTAGAAAATAATCAATTTACGCTTAATTTGGAAACTACTGAGAAAATTGAAAAATGTCCTCTTTAAAATAGAAAGTTCTCTAGCCGAATAGTCTTACTCGACTGCTTTTGCCCGAAAAAGTGTATACCATTACATTAATAAAAACAATAAAATCAAATTACAAATGTTTATATGAATCACTGAAAAGTGGTTATAAGCAGGGAGTCAAAACGGGTTTGAACCCGGGGTGAAAACCCGTGTAACCCGCAAAATATTAAAACCGTGTTAAACCCGAAACCCGTAACCCGGAAAAAGTGAAACCCGTACCCGGAACCCGGAAAAAAATTAAACCGTTTTTTGACCACGTATTC
>JAIPRL010005938.1:0-29659 GCA_025469235.1 Pemphigus obesinymphae | reverse complement strand
TTATCGTCTGTAAAATCAATCGATTTATTAATTTATAAAACATGATTACTGAATAGGGATAATTAAAATTAATAAATTTATTTTCAATTTCATATAAAATTAAAATATAATACTACTTATAAATATATGTAAAATTAATATGTATTATAGGATATGATTATAAATAACAACAAGCTTTAGTTGTAAGACGTCACTAGATTAACATCATCATCATCATCATCACTGGGGTTTATAACTCTATTAGAGTTTTTGCCGCCAACATTATGTCCCTCCATTTCTCTCGATCTGGGATAATTTCCTTCCATTCTTTTATTCCAACCGTTTTAAGATCCTCTTCTACTTTGTCAAGCCATCTCTTCCTTGGTCTGCCTCTAGGTCTCTTCCCTTTTGGTTTCCATTCTATCACTTCCCTAATGGTTTCTTCTTCGCTTCTTCTCATTTTGTGCCCAAACCACTGAACTTTTGTCGTTTTATATAACTAGTGACTGGTGCTATGCCCAGTTCTTTCTGTAGTTCCTTATTGAACTTTCTTCTCCACTCATTTGTTTTTGCGTCGCGGACTGGTCCACATATCATTCTCCATATTTGGTTTTCGAAGGTACTAAGTCTTCTTTTCGTCACGTTTGTTGTTGTCCATACTTCGCAACCATAAGTGAGAGTAAGCCTTATTATTGCCGTGTATAACCTTAATTTTGTCTTCTTAGACAGCGCTTTATACTTAAAGAATTTTGACAGTGCAAAAGAGACTCTTTCTGTCTTTGCAATCGTCGCACTGATCTCCCGTGACCAATCATTTTTTGTACTAAGTTGCGCTCCTAAATATTTGAATTCTTCCACTTTTTCGAAAGTTATTGATTCAAATACGTCTTGTGGTGGGTCACTGTCGAGAATCTCTAAAACTTTCATTTTTTCCATATTAATCTGTAACCCTACTTTTGCTGCGGCGTTTTCGAGAGCCATCGTTAGATCTAAAGCATCTTCTAGTGATTCACCAAGGATGTTCAAATCATCCGCAAAACCTAGAATCTGCACTCGATGTTCATTGACTGCTACCCCACTTCCTGCAATTTGCATCATTCTTACCGCCTTTTCAAGTGTTAAGTTAAACAGTAGAGGGGATAGTGCATCACCTTGTTTAAGGCCAGTTTCTACTGTGTAGGCATCAGATAGTATGCTATCTACCCTTACTTGGTATTTTGTCCCTTCCATGCACATTTTGGTGAGTGATATAAGTTTATTAGGTATTCTAAATTCTTCCATAATATTGTATAGGCTCTCTCTATGAATGCTGTCATATGCTTTTCCAAAATCTACAAATATCTGCCAAAAATTCTGACGATATTCATATTTCTTCTCAATGATTTTCCAATTATTGAAAGCTGTTCCACTGTCGATTTTCCTTTGCGGAACCCGCATTGGTATTCACCTAGGCACTCTTCTGCATATGGTATTAATCGGCTCAGTAACACTTTGGAAAAAACTTTGTATGCCGTATTTAACAGGGATATACCTTTATAATTAGAACAATCCGTTTTGTCACCCTTCTTATGTAGAGGTATGATTATGGCCTCCTTCCAACTTCTGGGCATTTGCTCTTCACGCCACTTCTTCTGACAGACTTTAAATATAAAATACCGTGATTCTTTCCCACTATATTTTATCAGCTCTGCTTGGATGTTGTCTGATCCGGGAGCCTTTCAATTTTTGAGGTTGTCTATTACTTTATCAGTTTCATCCTGGGTTATATCGTCTGTCAAAAGTTCCGCTTTTTGAAATACTGTCTTCCCTACGCAGGGTTTGCTGGTATATTAGTATTGAGTAACTCTATAAAATAATCTCTCCATCTTTCAGCCTTCTTTTCGGGTTCTATAATAATACACCCCTCTGTACTTTTAATCGCTTTTAGACTTGGATTGAAATGTTGATGTTTTTTGATGGTTCTGAAGAAATTTCTTGCGTTGTCATGGGAACGATTTCTTTCTGCTTCCTCTAATATTCCATTGATAATGTTCCTTTTTCCCCTTTGAATTATATGTTTGCACTTTCTACGTTTTATTTCGTATTTCTCCATTGTGATTTGATCTTGCAACATCAGAAAACTATCTCTCGATAATTTCCGTTTTTCAACAGCTTTCCGACACACTTCATTAAACCAATTTCTTGTTCTGCAGTCTCCATAAGAATTTTATTGACTTTTTCATGATAGGGTCTTTGGTTAATATTATTACAGGTTCAACATCTCGTTCGGCCGTCTACTGCGACTCCATCGTCATTTAAAATTAAAAATTTAAAAGTAAAATATACCAATATTAAAATCGAAATGTTATTAGCAAATTAATCACGTCCGCACTTCATACAGTATTTTTAATATACGACACGAAAATGACTGAACATTTTCATTATTATACTTAAAATATTGAGAAAACTGTTTATTAATGTTACATACAGGTTAAATAATGGCCGGTAATGCCAATGGGTACACTTCTATCTAAACATGTGTATCGAATTATATGTTGCCGAATACATGTAATAGGCAACTGAATTCGTGCATTCGGAAAAAAAAAAGTCGGCTTAATTCATGTAATTGGTAGCTAAATGGCCGATTTACACGTATTCGGCAACGACGTTGCTTTTTCATGAAATGGGAATAACATGTATAATGTATATGGATTAAATACATATATAAATAAAATAAAAGCTGAACGTGTATTTTGAAATATGATCAATCTTATTCTTCGATTATATGTAGCATTATTACTTACCATTTTCGATGTCATCGTCTGTAAAATCAATTGATTTATTAATTTATAAAACATGATTACTGAATAGGGATAATTAAAATTAATAAATTTATTTTCAATTTCATATAAAATTAAAATATAATACTACTTATAAATATAAGTAAAATTAATACGTATTATAGGATATAATTATAAATAACAACAAGCTTTAATTGTAAGACGTCACTAGATTAACAATATATAATTTATAAATATATGGATTATATAGAGTATAAAGGGGCTATTTTACATATGTAATAACTTTGTTTACATTGAATATTTTTATGTTTTAATTTTTTTAAATTATTATTACAGCCTGCTGTAATTATTTAAATATTTTTTAAAATTAAATTTAAATTTTTAGGATTTCGAAATAAAAAATTTTAAATATGATTTATAATTAAAAAAAAATTATCAAGAAAACAATTTTATAGAAATGATGTTTTTAAATATTTTGTTGTAAAAAGATTTTACTAACATTTAATCAATTATTTTAACATATTGAGATACATTATTTGAGTATGTGAATCACCACAAAAGTTCTTTAGTGGATACAAGCTTCTATTTCAAATTATCTATAAGATAATGTCAAACACTATAAATATCCAGATACACATTGCTTTCAACATAATTCAATCAAAAAAACACATCATACATTATAAACGACTGATTCGAGATTGCATAAAAAAATGCAGTAAAATGTCTTGACAAAATTTAAGTATAGCTAAAAAAGTTCTTTATACATTTTTTATTAATAAATATTAAGAATTAAAACCATTTTATTCAATTGTATGCTGTATATATGAACTCTGATCATAAATTAAAAACATTAGCATTTCATTGAATATTATTTGACGGAATAATGGATAAATTATTATTTTATTGTTTAAAATAAGAAACTATAAATTTTTATTTTTAATATGATGTAGGTATCTACTTAGATTATAATGTTATACAAATTTAATGAGTACCTACTAGTATAAAGTAAAAAAAAAAACAATTATTATATTACCTACTCGGATTACTTAAAACGTTAAAACATTTATTTGGAATAAATAAAATTAGAACATTTTATACATAGGTATTATTACTAGTATTCTCTGCTTATTACAATGTATTATTAAATTGATGAAAGTTGGTAATCTAATAATAAATCAATATTTTATTGTAGAAAGTATTAAAATTTAAGATTTTTTTAGCACAAAATACATATCTTGATAAATATTTACTATACTATGTAATTTTATAATTCTTAATTATTTAGTATTTTTCTATTTATAATGTTTTAAAATCACATTTATCCTAATTATTTTTATTGTTATATTACGTTCTTTTATTGTTTTTATTTACATATTGTTTATTAACAACTAATTTTAGAATTTACACAAATACTCTACTATACGAAATCCGTTAAGTAATTTCTAATGTTTCTTGTAATATTTAAGCGATTGTAATTGATATCTTGAGGATTGAAATAATAGGAAACAATACGATTTAAATAATTTGTTAATATTGTTATACCGAATAAAATTATTCAATAATTGTTATTTTAATGTAACCTAATAAATTGTAATTCCTTACCTCATAATTTTTTATTTTAATTATTTTTTTCAAATAAATTGGGAACCTCAAATATATTTTGTTTTTTATTTTATCTTTGCCTTACTCTGTAAACAAACATGTTGTTTCAAACAAACTTGTTGCACACGAGTGATTTATATAATCATATAAAACTGTATGTACAATGTTACTTTTAGTAATTATACAATACACTTTAAGTATAAAATGTTACAAATTATAATTAATGTATGTAGATAAGTCAGTTTTATTTTAAATGTATAGGTACATAGATAAATGTGTATTACACCTATAATATTATAATATCGATAAAATTGTTAACATAAATCAGACCACATTTCATGGAAAAAAAAATTATCGATATTAGATGCATAACAAAATTATTATTGATCGAATAGCAGCATAAATATTCACATTTTCACAAACATTAGAAATTATCAAAAAATAATTGACTCAACGTTATTTAAAAGCTTTGATATAAAATTCTTTTTAAAAATACATCTATAAAATGGCTGCATTGATTATTTTTTAATACATTTTACACTTTTAATTTCGAATTCCTAAGCATTAGAGTTTCATTAAAATATATTTAAGTTATAGTGCCAGGCTGTAATGATAATTTCAAAAAAACAACTTAAAAATATTCAATAGAAAAAAAGTTATTGCATCTGTTGAATAGTCCAGTGACATCCTGTACATAAGTAAAATTAAAATATATTATAAAAAATACCCTATGATGCAAATGCAATACGGTTAAAACTTGTTGTTACTCATAATCATTTTGTGAATTCTCTCAGCACATATTTTGTTTAATAGGTATATTATATTTTTTATTATTTATAATAAATTCTTTTACTTTATACAAAAGATTGAAAATTTGAAAAGTTTGATTTCAATCTAATTTGAGATACATTATTATTACAGAATTATGTTTTATAACTGCAATTCATAGAAGTTAATAGTTGTGAGAAATTCATTGATTTTAATTTTTGTTATTTTTTTGATTCAGGTATTTAGATATAACTTTTTACAATGTAGATTTAGATACTATACTATTTGAATACTTATAAAGTATATAACTAAGTATGTATATTAATTTTTCTATAAAAAATAAATAAATGAATAAAAAATATGTACAATGATATAATATAAATACACCATATAGGTTATTGTGAAATTTTACATTTGAAATTGAATAGATGTAATTGGATTCGTTATAATTTATAAGCAATAGGCATGGTTATATTAATTCATTTATTAATAAACGCCAAAAGGCAATTTTAAATATAGAGATTAAGTGTTAGATTACAAGTAATATATGTTAATTATAATAAACAGTAATACAGAACAATTAGAAAATACAACTCAATATAAACTGGGAACACATAACTTATTGTATAGTAATATAACACAGCAAATCAGTAAAATATATTTTTATTACATATTAAAATCAAAATTAAGATTATTTAGGTTACGAAGCATTTTATGTAAGGGGTGATTTTGACCAAAGGATGTATTATGGGATGGGAGTGAGTGGTTTCTGGAGAAGAAGGAAGGGATACGAAAACCTACTTTTGAGAGGAGATCAGGATCATCTAAGGTGCCACCTATAATAATATAGTATATAAAATGCTTATCAGCATCTTGACGGCGTGATGATAGCAATGGTATTCCCAGTATACTGCGTATTAAGTAGTAGTCATGTGTGGGGTGTTCTATCTTTAAAATGTGGGCCATGTAAGACAGAAACCTATTGTGGACACGCTCGAGTTTTAATTCATTTATAGACAAGTAGGGGTGCCATACTACCACACCATATTATAATATAGAATGTACTAACGAGTAATACAATGTGCAGAGACAACGCTTGGAAGAGAGCTGTTTGGTATTGCACTTAATAAAACCCAATACCTTTAAAGCTTTACTTACCGTGACATTTATGTGGTGGATAAAGTTCAATGATGGAGCATAATGAATACCGAGATCTTTGTAAAGGAATACACGGTTAAAAGACTAATTTTGGTGAATCGGAGACCGTTGTCTAGAAAAAGACATAACATGACATTTGTTTAAATTAAGATTAAGACCAATAGAGCTAACCCAACTTGAAATAATATTAACTTCAGATTGTAGGATATGACATTTATTAAGACTGTCTATTTTCGGGAAAATTTTTATATCATCGGCAAAAAGGAGAAGTTTAAGTTTAGTGACCCACTTGGTGATTGAGTTTACAAATAAGATAAATGAAAGAGGACTAAGATGACCTCCTTGAGGGACACCAGATGGTATCACAGATAAGTCAGAAACGGCATTATCGATTTTTACAAATTGTTTTCTACCAGTAATGTAAGAATACAACCCGGAAAAAAGGGGATTCCCAATGCCTAACGACTTAAACACCATAATAAGGCAATCATGGTCCACTGTGTTAAATGCTTTTCTAAAATCTGTAAAAATTACATCAACCTGACCTCTATGTTCGATAACTTCAGATAAATAAGAAGTGAAGACAACACTACTTGTTACGGTAGATTTTTGCGACCTAAAACCATGCTGTTCACTTATAATAATATGACTCAAACTACGTTTTATTCTGGAGTATACAATTGATTCACAAAGTTTACCAAGATGTGGTATTATAGAAATGGGTCTGTAGTTTTAGACATCAGATGGGTTACCAGATTTTAGTACCGGCATTATAGAGGATATTTTCCAGACATTGGGGAAAACGCCTAAATCAAATGCACGTCTTAAAAGAAAGTAAATTGGGAAAGCAATAGCAGAACGAAAATTGTATAAACATTGAGCTGATATGCCATCTGGGCCATTAGAGTAAGTGTTCTTTAGCGATTTAAGACCAGATAAGACATCGTCGACAGAAAAAATTATGTTGGAAGGAAGTTTGGAAGTTTATATAATATTAAACGTCGAGCATAAATAGGTTGAAAATAGACTTGCAGATACAGTGGAGGTATTTGAAGTAATATTACCGAGATGGACTGAAGATGATATTAAAAGTTTTTGTTTTAGATTATTTACAAATTTCCAGAATTTGGAGAGGGAAGATGACAGTGCTTCCTCGGTATTATTAATATGAACAGAGTAATCAACTTTTAACTGGCATTTGCATTTTGCTCTATATTCAGAGAAAACAAGAAAATCAGAAATAAATTTGGTTCGTTTATAAACCGCATGAGCTCTTTTTTCTTATTATGAGGTTTTTGAGAGTATTGGAAGCCCATTTAGAAAATTTAGAAGGTGAAGATACTTTTATGGGAACAAACTTTTCAATAGAGTTTAGAAGTGTATCATTAAAGACAATAGTTGAATCATCAACTGAATAAATCGAGAAAGTGTTTTCCCTATTAAATGATCCAAATAATGGTGCATAGATTCATAATCAGCTGATTTATAATGTGTGATTTGAGCAGTTATGATAGATGGAATAGGGATACAAATAAACAGAGGGGGGCGATGGGAATCAGGAGGAACGATTAGGGTGTTGAAAAAGTTCAATAGAAAGTGTATAGAGACTGGAAAAGACAAGGTCAAGAAGGACCAAACAAGAAAGACTAAGAAGCACTTGATTAAGCTGGTAAAAGTTATAGTACGAAAAGAAATCGACAAGAGGGGATGAAGTGTTAAACATAGGGCCAGATGCGGATAGACCTAGGTTGCTTTCAGACCATTTAATAAGTGGTAGTTTATAGTCACCACACAGAAGGATAGAAAAATGGTTAATTGATGATATTAGGTTTCCGATGGTGCTGGTATAGGGCTCGATAACCGGTAGCGTATTCATAGATGGCAAGTAAATTGCACCTATGAGGACTTTAAATAAATTAATAAACAGAAGGGTATTATATATTTGCTCGAACGTATTGATATTAGAACTGATAAGAGTTGTTTTTATTGCAGACCTGATAGCTATGAGAACACCACCACCTCGTGAGTGGATATTGTTAAGAGGATTTCTATCTACCTTGAGGATATGGTAACCATTAAGCCCGAGTTCTGAGTTATAGACATTAGAAGAAAGCCATGTTTCTTTGAGGATGATGATATCATAACAATTAAAAATTGGAATAGTGCTTCTAAAATTACTTAATTTAGTTTTCAACGCGTGAACATTTTGGTAGAAAATATTTAGACTACATAAATTAGAATTAAAAGATTTATTATTTTTAAAACGGTATACAAAATCAAAAAATTCCCTAGATGTATTAATAGATATTTTACAAAGGTAGCACGAAAACAGGGGCATAACACGAAAACAATGCGGATTAATGACGTATGATAGTAGTCCGACGCCACTACAGAAAACTGTTGTATCAACCAATATAGCTAGTTTTTGTACAGATGATGTGTTGATATGTAGCATGGTTTGAAGGAAAATCCTTTTCTGCCTGGACAATGGAAGGAACGCCGTTGAAATGTTTAACAACTATATTATGTTCACCGTTCTAAATTTGACATAAACCTGACGTACTTCCTGCCGCTCCATTAATGTACGGTCACGTAGAACAGAAATCGATAGGGGAAAGTTCATAGCAGTGTGATGGCGCATGCCGGTTACATAGTCCTTCAAAACTGGAGGAATGTGATCTTTGATGAAAATATAACTTTTAACGGACGAAGGTTCTTACCAATTGAGCGACCCAACCTGATCATCTTAACATCCGGAGGTAGAGACATAGAAAGAGGTACAATGGACTGAGACAGATGTTGTATGTCTTCTATTAGATGTCCAGTTGGTATAGCAGCAGTAAATTCTTTAAGTCCATGAACAATAACATTGTATGAACATATTTCTCTATCAGATAATTCTTGAAGAAGCTGTGGAATATTGTCGCCAGATGATGTGGGAACCCACATCAGATTCAACGACACGGATCCTATCGTTGAGAGTAGCAATTTCATTACGAAGAAAAGTATTGTCTGCTCTTATATCAACAATTTGAGAAGCTAGTGGGTCAAAACTAGATTGAAGTTCATAAAACTTCTTGTTGAATGAAAGGGATAGAGCCTTACATTGAGCCAAAATAGCATCCTGAGTTTTATAAGTACCCAAAATTACTTGATTAAATTCTTCAGACGATAGAGGAGTAAGTGTGGTTGGAATAATTGGAGATTTTGTAGATTTATTAGCAGTAGATCTAAGCTTTATTTGCTGATCACTAAGTTCTGGAGGATTAAGATTTACAGTAGTCATAGTGGGATTTATGGCGGAAATAGCTCTTAAATGGTAGTAGATACAAGACAAATAGCAGTAGTAAGATCCACGCCTTGAGTATTTAGTTAAGACAAAATATTCTGTAACTAGTATAAACGACGACGTGGTAGGAATGGCCTTCACACGAGCCGTATACAAAATGAAGATAACGCGAACAATATATTCGAAAGTTATATTTATATTATCAATTCATTCTATTTAAAGAGACCAATAAATATGATGGTAATTTGTGACAATAAATTAAAGAGTAATGAGGTAGATATCTAATTAAGAGATAATCATTAAATTGTTCGTTGCAACATAAATTGTAGAGCGGTATAGTACAAAGTCCAAGCCGTTGATTTTTTTAGTTGAAGGATGATAAAATATAAAGTTAAAGTAATTAATGAAAAAACAAAAATCAAAATATTACCAAGATGTTTATTGATTACTTAGACGCTATTTCAAGCTAGATTTAAAGAAAAAAATTAGACGTAAATTTAGACACAAATTATTCAAAACACCATTTATGTGTTCACCTTTAATAATCAAAATAACGAAAGTGAAAAACATAATTTAACAAAAAAAAATATTGATTGAACATTATTCTTTCAATGTATTACATAAATTTTGACGATGAACCATATAAATCTGAATTTTATTGTATAAATATATTGAGCAAAATTTAAAAGATGTCAAACATATTTTAGACTAGCTGAGTATGTATTTTGAAATATGATTAAGCTTTTTTTTCGATTATTTCTATTAACTACCTATTTTTACTTACGGATATTAATGACAACTTCTATAAAATCAATTGATATATTATACATTTATAAACCATAATTATTAAATAGGTATAATTAAACCTCAGAAACTTTTTTGTAATTAAAAATAAAAATTTATACAGATTATAAAATTAACAATATTTATAAATATAAGTAAAATTAATATGTATTATAGAATATGATTATAAGTAACAACTAATTTTGACAATAGGACGTCAACTGTTTAACTTTATATAATACATATATATTATATATATATGGATTAAATACATATTAAATGAAAATTAAAAGATAATATAAAAAATATCATATGATGAATTACGGTTGAAATTTGTTGTTACTCATAATCTTTTTGTGAATTTTCTCAGATCATATTTAGTTTAATAGGTATATTATATTTTTTTTTTATTCATAATCATTTGTTTTACTTTATACAAAAGTTTGAAAATTTGAATAGTGTTATTTTTCTAGCCTGAGATACATTATTTTCATAGAATTAATTAAAAAAAAAAAATTACAGAAATTCATAGAATTAATCGTTGTAAGAAATGTATTGATTTCAATTTATATTGATATTTTGATTCAGTTTTTTTAGATATAAATTCTCCCAACATAGATTTAGATAATATTTGGATAGATATATAAAATATAACTAGATATGTATATAGATTTTTCTAAAAGAAATTAAGTTGTTGAAAGTTTGCTAATCATTATTAATGTTAAATAACGTATGTGATTAGCAAGGAAATGTACAAAGCTTTGTTAATAATTTGTAACGCATATTATAAAAGAAACACCATGTATAAATTCAAACAAATTTTCATTAAAATATTATACAATTTTATAAATCATAAATTCAAAAAATTTTAACATTAATTATATATTTACTTATGGCGTTCATACTGAATATAATATGTACCACAATAATATAATAACTTAGATGACGCTGAACTAAAATGTATCTTATTGGAACAGTGTTCCCAAAACCATTTATTTTGATGTTATAGTGAAATAATAATAAATTGATTTTGACAAAATACTTATTTAGCGTTCCGTAATAAATAAATGAATGAATAAATAAATAAATAAATACAAAAACACTCACAATGACATAATATAAACACATTATATTGGTCAATGTTAGTCAATGTTAAACATTAGAAATTGAATACATGTAATTTAATTCGTTATAATTTATAAGCAATAGCTATGGTTTTATTGAACATTATTTATTCAATGAATTGCATAAATTCTGACGACGAATCATATAAAACTGAATATTATTGTGAGAATGAACTGAACTTAATTATAAAGATATCAAATGTATTTAAGTCTAGCTGAGTGTATATTTTGAAATATGATCAAGCTTATTTTGGATTATTTTCACCACTATTACTTACCGTAAGGATTGGTAGCCGCTATAAATTCAATTGATAAATTAATTTCTAAACTATAAATATTGAATAGGAATAATTAAACTTAAAAAATTAATTAGTAATTTACAATAAAAATTAATGTATATTACAAAAATATAACACTATTTATAAATATAAGTAAAATTAATATGTATTATAGAATATGATTATAAATAACAACAAGTTTTAACTGTAAGACATCGCCAGATTAAAATTATATAATATATAAATAAATGGATTATATACAAAGTATATAAAAATATAATAATATATTTTAATTTTACTTATGTACAGGATGTCACTGGACTATTTAACATATGTAATAACTTTTTTTCTATTGAATATTTTTAAGTTTTAATTTTTTTAAATTATCATTTCAATCTGTTGCAATAATTTAAATATTTTTTAATTACATTTCAATGTTTAGGAATTCAAAATAAAAAATTTTAAATTTGATACAAAATATTAAAAAAATTAAATTAAAAAGCTATTTTGTAGATCTGATTTTTAAAAAAATGTTGATGTCAAAAGATTTTACTAACATTGAATCAAATACTTTTAAATAATTTTTAAGGTATGTAAAAATTGGATGATTTTTATTATACACAACATAGCCATACCATTTTATTATTTTCCAAGATATAATTTTTATCAGAAATAACAAACTACATATTTCTGAACCGTTAAATATAGCATAGGTATGATAATGGTGATATCAGATGATGTTTATCCAAATAAAATTCAAACGCATGAAAATACAATTTTCTTAAGTAATAATGTACTTTTATTTTTACGGAATTAAAGATAGTTTCTTGTAATTTCTGGTTATTCAACTTCTTCTTTTCTTCTCCTTCCCCTTCTCTCCCAACTATTTGGGGTCGGCCACCCTGGTCCTACACTTCCACTTAACTCTATCTCCCGCATCTTCTTCACTTACTACCACCTTCCTCATATCACTCACCATCACATATCATCATCTCTTTTTCGGTCTTCCTCTCCCCCTGTTACCAACAACATGCATTTCCCTTACTAATCTTACTGCCTCAGTCTCTTCCATAATTAATACATGCCCATGCCATCTTAACCTCTTCTCTCTCATTTTGTCTACTATCGAGGCTACCTCTATACTACCTCTGATATACTCATTCCTTATTTTATCCTCTTTAGTAACTCCACTCATCTCAGCGACACTACCTAATACCTAATAGGTATTCTTTTATCACACAGAATACCTGAAGCTTCTCTCCACTTCGTCCATCCACACTTAATCTTGTGTTTCATATCCTCTTCGAAACCCTCATCTTTCTGTACAACGGACCCTAAATACCTGAACCTCTCCACTTCTCCCACCACATCCCCACTTAACTTTATTTATAACCTTTCCCTATTCTTTCTGTGTTCCCTTTCACCAAAATCATACTCTATATATTCTGTTTTACTCCTACTAATCCTTAGTTCTTTACTTTCCAGAGCTTCCCTCCACTCTTTAAGTCTATTCTCAGGACTTTTTCCTATCAGTACTATATCATCTGCAAACAACATGCACCATGGTACCTCCCCCTGTATATTCTTTGTTATCTCATCCATTACTAGGGAAACTAAGTAAGGACTCAAAGCTGAACCCTGATGTACCCCCACTCTGACCCTGAAATTCTCAGTTTCTCCACACAGACTTCTCACTCTTTTACTTGCTCCTTCATACATATCTTCAATTATGTTCACATACACTTTTGGTAATCCTTTCTTTTTTAATGCCCACTTAAAGATCTCCCTAGGAACAATATCATAGCTTTCTCTAGATCTATAAATATCATACACAATTTCTTTTTCCTTTCTCTGTACTTCTCTACAATCTGTCTCGCACAAAATATTGGCTCCATTGTTGACCTCCCAGGCATAAACCCAAACTGATTTTTTGTAACAGAAGAGTAAGAGGTGAGACAAACCTCTTAATCTTTTATCTATTATCTTTTCCCAAAACTTCATACGGTGGCTCAAAAGTTTTATCCCTTTATAATTTCCACTATCCTGTACATCTCCTTTACCCTTAAATATTGGTACCACACAACTCTTCTTCCACGCTTCTGGAATTATTTTTGGATTGGAATTTTAACCTATGATGTGCTGTCACACATTCCCCCGGTATCACCTTACAGTCCTTACACTGTTTCAAACCCCCTCTCTTCCACATAAAATAATCAATTTGTGATTTGTTCCCTCCACTCTCATAAGTTATATAATGCTCTTCTCTCTTCCTAAAATAAGTGTTGACAATTGCTCATTCATACGCTGATGCAAAGTCAAGTATTTTTTCTCCAGCCTCATTTCTTTCTCCATACCTATGCCCTCCATGTACTCTATCATAATCTATTTCATCACAGACATGTCCATTCATATCCCCACCAATTACAATATTCTCATTTCCTTTTACTCATTTCTTCATCCATCTCTTGCCAGAACCACTCTTTCTGACTTTCTTCACATCCCACTTGTGGAACATACGAACTTACTATATTTAATACCTTATCCTCTAATATTACTCTCACTAAAATAACCCTATCTCTTTTTCTAATTACCTCTACCACTTTTTTTTTTATTTCTTCATCTAATATCACTCTTACACCATTCCTTGTACTAGTCCTTCCTGATGGAACGGCTACCGCAGTCTCTGTCATGCTGGTACTGGTCACTTGGGCCCTTAGGCTGTCTCCACACCCAAGTATGAAATTTTGTTTTCCCCGCGAAAATCCGAGATGGGAAAACTCGCCTATATTCGTTTTAAGACTCCTCATACTTTTTTGACAAGTTTTATGCCGGCTGTCGACCTGACACAACCTCAATTAGTCGACTTCTACGACAGGCATGAGGAAACCGTGAAGGTATTCTTAGCCCCCTCCACAAGGAAATTCTGGTTAATAACATTTTAACATTTCAATAATTTGTAATTTTGTAAGTGAAATTGGTATTTATTAAATGTATATAACCGTAAATTTATAATTTATTTACAAACACAAAAATCATGGTTACTAATTGATTTAAGAATTTAAACTATTTAAGTTCAACATATTATGATACATTATTTGATTTTGTGAATCACCCCAAAAGTTTGTTAGTAGATCTGAGCTTCTATTTCAAATTATCAATAAAAATGTCAAACAAGATGAACATCCAGATTCACATTGCCTCTAATGTAATTCAATCAATAAAACACATCATGCATTGTAAACGATTGATTCGAGATTGACATATTTCAATGTCTTGATACAACATATTATTATAATTAATAAAGGTCTTAATATATATTTTAATAATAAATATTAAAAATTAAGAATCAAACCACTTTATTCAATTGTATACTGTAGATATGAATTCTGATCATAAATTTAAAAATGTACTACGATTTTCAATAAATAATATAGAATTTTAGCTGTGCTATCAATGAATATTTGACGGAATAATGGATAAATTATTCTTTTATTGTTTAAAAAAAGAAACTATAATTTTTTTATTTTTAATAATCTGAAGTTGATATCTTTATTTTGTAAATTAAGGTAGAATTAAGTACTGAAATACTGAAAAATATTTTCGAATATGCGTATTATAATGCATAATAACATACAAAAGTCAGAATTAAAAAATATTTATTAGGAAGAGAGGAAATTGCACTTATCCAACTTTTTTTAATACTGTAGATTATTCCTAAAAGAAATTTAGTTAACGAAACTTTGCTAAAAATTGTAACGAACGAATTCTATTAGTCATTTAAAAATTTAATTAAATTGACATCCCGAGGCCTATGAAATATTAAACTATGTATAAGATTAGCAATGAAATATACAAAGCGTTGTTAATAATTTGTAACCGATATTATAATATTACAACATAATACACATTTGAAACAAATTTTCAGTTAAACATTATATATTTTTATTAATAATTATTTCTAAAAGATAAAA
Source organism: Pemphigus obesinymphae (assembly GCA_025469235.1). NCBI lineage: Eukaryota > Metazoa > Arthropoda > Insecta > Hemiptera > Aphididae > Pemphigus > Pemphigus obesinymphae. The sequence continues at coordinate 13,927 of JAIPRL010005938.1, read as the reverse complement.
TATAAAATAGATATATATTTACTTGAAACATATTGTATACTGGACACAATAACTAAGGCAATAATTACTAATGCGTACTTTTTAATTGAATCCATTACTGTATTTTTTTGTACTGTGGTAAGAACTGATACTGTAATAGGAATATTATGTCGGTTTTTAAAAAAAAGTTATATAGCTGTGTTGAGTAAACATTCGAATACAAAATATGTGTTTGAATAGTACATATGCTATTGGTATGTCCGGGCAAGGAAAAAGGGATACAAACTCTCATTTAAATTATTAAAAGCCTGTTTCTAATTAACTGAATATTTTTATTATAAAAATCAAAATGTATATTGCACGTACGCATAAACCATATTGCAGGTTTCAGGTTACCGTCGGGTTGGAACTAACCAAATATTAATGAAATTGAAGTGATTCGCAATATTGCTTGGTACCACATATAACTAACTTTTATACTGTTGTATATGGGATACATTGTATAGTGTATAATATATACATAATGTATAATATATATGTTATACAACATATCCCATATACATACTGTGTAATATAAAAGAAAAATGAAAAGGGGGTATAAAGTGGTTGGTGGTACGTTATGGGTGGTAGAGTGTGAGATGGTAATAATTATAATTAAATTATACTACAACTTAATATATATATGGTATATAATAACTGCACTCACATTTTCGCCGTCTGTCGGTGATATACAAAAGAGAATAATGTACTTAGTAATGACTTGGTTTACGCAGGCGTGAGTTTGATGCTCGTTGTCAATAAGTCCAATATATCTTTGTAGACTTCGTTGTTTAATAAATATTTTATCACAATACACGATTGTAATTATATAAAAACTACGTTACAACTATTCACAAAGAGAAAACAATCACTGGGTGCCGAATATCAGACCTGTCCAAAGCACGCTCACGAAGTCGTGAAGGAGTAGATCCCAGTGGTGACCAATCGAGATTTAAATGTTTCTGTAGAGATGAAATGTACATAAAAGCTACGGTTATAACTTGTAAAAGCTCATCGGCCAAATATTATATAACTTAACAAAATAAATAAATAAATAAAATTAGTTTAATGCAAACATGTTTTGACACACTGAATGTAGGCAGGAGAAGACAAAGGAACTTTTCGCGAAAGCTCGAGTTTGAAGTGTACGATTACCATCAGTGGACTATTTCTGAGAAATGTTACCTTTGACTAGTGCTCCTATCAACGTAGCTTGAGACTTGCATGCACATAGATATACCTAACTCCAGCGCACACTCAAGGTGTGATTAGAGAAGAATTACAAAATGGTACAAAACAAGCTCAGAGCTTTTTCCCTTTGTAATGATATAATAAAATATCGATTACGCAGAAGATAGGCTGAATCCTGACATACACATATGTGTATAATTTGTATATATATATAAAAAAAAAATAAAGACAATTTAGAAAATCAAAAAACCCAAGACAAATAAGACATACCACGAGTATGGCCAGTGAAGTGTATCGACAAAAATTAGAAGGAAAGAAATAGAAAATGCAGTGTGGCTGCGTAATTAATTTATTAATTATATTTAAACTTATGTCACGAGAGGAAGAAGAGAGCGCGGCTCCACTATTGGAAAACGCTCTTATATAGGCCCTATGCCCCCGATTATTTCTGTCTCCGCTTATTAAAAAAAATTTATTTTTATTGGTCCTGAATTTCGGGTATGATCGTGAATTAGTTTGGAAGTTCGATATATGTCATATATCGATTTCGAGTAGCCATCTGTATAATTTTATTATTTATGTGAAATTGTCACACTGGAGCGAAGTGTACAAGTACATATAGTGTAAAGGGGGTTGTAAGTGGAACATGTTGGGTATGCACCGCGTAGGTCTGCCCATGGTGGGTCCAACTTCGGTGTCTCGCGTATATTTATGTTGGCCAGGGATCAACTGAGGTAAACGACGATCTGGAGGTATATTGGTGGTTTTGATGTTAGACGACAGTCCCGGTTTGGAGTGATCAGGTGCATGGTTTTCAACACAGGGGTTGCTTTTGCTTTTGCTTTTGTTAGTAGGACGGCGTAGAGTCTATTTACCTTTTGTCGGGTGTGAGCTCGTGAAAAGTTATGGAAAATGTTTTAAAAAAGTTTGTTGTGGTGTTTTGGAGGACTGATTTAAGTTCAATTAATAAATACTCTGAAAAAGGAGCTTATGGCCCCTTCCAGGTTAAAATTTTTTTAAAAACTAGGTGATAATGTAAAGAAAATACTCTGTGCAGGGACTTATGGCCCCCACCATGTTACATAGTTTATATACAATGGTATAGAAATAAGGATTAGAGTGCGTAGTATGCTTGATTGTATGCTTTTGGGTTTTAATCGGAGTTTGACCACTCGAAAGGGCATCGTCGTTTATTCAGGATAATGGAAGTGATTGAACGCCTGAGCTACCTTAGGAACTGGCTGTGAGAGATCATAATTATAGGTACAATTTGGGACTGCAAAAAAGAAGAAAAATAGCAGATCTAGAACTAGAATCTTTAAAAAATATTGAGAACCTGCAGATTCGAACCAAAATATGGTTATATATATCATTTTAAAATGAATGAAAAATATTCTTCCTTTTCGGTTTATAATATAATTAGTATAGACAATTATTTATATAATGGTTATTTATATTAAAGATAATGATCAAAAATGATATTACTTTTTAAAATATTTTAATCACCTAATTTTAATTACTATAGAGGTATATTTAGGTATATTAGACAATACATATTACATATTTTTGGAATACTTTTAAACATAATACAATTTTATTAGTTATATAAATATAAAGAACATTCTTTTTTAAACATTTTATTTATAACATTCACCTCTCCATACAATAATAGTATAATACTACAATTGATAATGAATTCTTATATTTCACAAAAGTATATTCATACACTTCTCTATTTTTTTTTTTTTTTTTTATTCTAATATGTTAATTTTACTTATCTATTTTTTACCTATATTTATAGTAAATCATTTTTGCATTTTTAATGTTTTAATATTAACAAATATGAGTATAACTATACTTTTATGATTTATATGTAATTTTAATTTGAATATAATATATAAACAATGCCACACGACTCCAAATATATACCTACTAACTTTTTTTTTTCCTGTGGAACCGGCGATGCCTTGGTGATATAAACTTAGTACCTACTACCTACTATTGTGTATTTTATTATTGTACATATAATTATTATTGATTTTTCCTTATTTAAATCAAAATTAATTTGTTGGTGTTCCAAAATTGCCTTTTTCTTTGAGCCCGAATACGACTTTTGTGTAAATACAAAAGGGCAATTGCGAATACAGCGTCTTTATCGGACGAAATTTTAAACAAGACTGTTTCAGAATGTTAGTTCTGTATAATAAACATTTTGTTGAATGCCAAAATGTTGTCTGAAGAAGACGCTGTGTTCACAATCGAGCTTTTGTATTTACACAAAAGTCATATTCGGGCGCAAAGTAAAAGACAATTTTGGGTTCGACCAAGTTTACTGAGAAGAAAACGACAAAGTGGTACTGATTTATTAAATGATTTAAGAGATGACGATGAACATACTTATGAAATCCGTAGATCATTCCATAATTTTTTGCTTATCTATATCAAGTACAAATTTTAAATATAGACTACAAATGATTGCGTAGACAATCACAAAAGCCATAATAACAATAACAAATATTTGGAGTAGTGGGGCATTGTTTACAGGCCGCACGTATACGTCTGTACTGTTCCGTCATGGTCGCATCGGCACAAACCGTTCGGCTTTTCTTTTATCTCGACCGCTCACCTTTCCGGTCACCAATTTGGCCACGCGGCACTGAGAATGCCGCGGGAAAATGATTTTGTGACGATATAATTAGGCCGCGTATGCGTGGACGCGTCTTAAGAAAGATGTGAAACCAGAACCAGTACCTACTGATAAAGTAAAACGATTCTCGTCCCTATAATATGAGTATCATATATTTTATTATATAATATGATTAGTCACTTTCACTCGTAATATAAAGAAAATAATTTTTATATTTAACATAATATTATTATATTATGTTAAATAAACACTTATATCTGTTGTATTTTAGATGTAAAAATATTTTTAAATTATATAAATAATACATGTATAGGTAGTAAAATAAAATACGTTCGTATTTATTTTTATTTGACTTTATATAACTGTTATTTAATTATTATTTAAAAACTGTATCTAATTAACATGTTGAAAAATGATGTATATATGTTATCGGTCCGCAACTATCGTCGGTAGTTCGTGGTTGGCGCGAATGACACAAAGGTTGAAAGATTTAGAATAAAACTAAAAACTACAAAATTAAAAGAAAAGAAAAGGAAAAAAAAAAACAAAAAAAATGTCAACGTGAGCATATATATATTTTGGTTCAAAAATGGAACGGTGCGAACAACAAAACATGACAGAAAACAAAACAGTCTCGCGGCCGACCTGGTCACCCGGGACCGGCACCCCGTCGTCGCGCCTGCGCGTAGCGGTGCGCGATCCGCGATCTACCGGTTTTGAATTGCAGCGGCGCGGCGATGGACGTCGACGGCGTTTGTACCGCCGATCGGCCATGGGCCGCGTCAATCAATACCTCAGTAATAGAAAAATCTACCTACTTGTCTTATTAATTACCTATTGAGTAATAATTTATCGTCAAATATCATAATTAATTAATAGAAATAATATGAAATATAATATAATATTTTCTTTTATCATTAGTATTGGAATTTTCATTGCCTATATAGACAAATTTAGTTAAATCGTTTATGAGTATTTTTTTCAGAACAATATTAATTATTAATACACCCATATATTGTATGAAATTAATATTATTTTTAAAATGAAAAAAAATATATTTAATTTGATATATAAATGACTTACTACAAGCCTTTTAAAGTTTTTGAAAAATCTAAAAAAAAATTAATTTTTCAAATATAAAACAACAGTATTCGGTCAATTTTGGATTTATAAAATTATTTTTAGACAAAAATGTTTTGAAAAAATTCAGTTTGTCCGGTAATAAGTAATTTATATAATTAGTAATAAATAGGTAATAAGACAGTAATAAAAATCCGGTCAGTAGGGGGTGGAATCACTGCGCTCGTTGGGTGTCAGTATGGATGGATGCACTTTGCTACTGGACGGGTACTCTTGGTGGATGTATTGCATTTGAAAGCAATGATAAATCATTGCATTTAATAAAACGATTCTGAGCGTATCTTCGGTGTAGTATACACAACTCTTAATATTAATTATATACTCAGTACCTACCTATGTTTAACATTACATTGAAGATCAAACTATGTATAAATAAATATGATTTAGTGTAACCTTATGTATATTTTAAAATGTAATATGATATGTTTATAATAGCTTGGTTTCATATAGGTACATAACTATTACTAGATAAAATATACAGTATATTTCATTGAATGTTCAGTTTAAGACATTTAATATTGAAAAAAAAAACAAAATATTATGTAAACCATTTGATTAACAACTAGTGTATATTACAATAGGTACTCTATACAAAGTAACACAATTAAACAGTCACATGACTTACAGTTGAATAAAATAATTAAGATAATAAACATACAATTCCAATTAAAAATCTATGAGAACTTTAGGAATTCACGATTATCATACTTTTTTGAGAGAATACACTTTATGGTTTTTTTTTTTTTTTTTTTTTAATTATCACATAAAAATAGTTTGGAAAGAAGGTGAATGAGAAAACGAAGATATAATAATAATTGGACATTCAATTCTATAATAATTAGCATCAATTAATCGTCATGTGGTAATCACAAAACTACAGTAGGTAAGTATAAATATTATTCCCGCCCGTATTTTAAACAAAATGTAGCTGGAAAAAGCAGCAATTTCATAGGGGCAAAGTTACTATGAGGCTGCGCGAAACGCGCGTGGACTTGAAAAAAAAAAATAAAACCACTAGCTCCTTCGCTACGCTCAGAATCTAATATACTTTTTTCCGCCGATTCTTTTAAATTTAGTTAAATTAATGCACAACTAACGTTATATTAAATTTTTTTCCGGTCTTAAAATCTCATTTTACCAACTATTTGGACTTAAATACCTCAAAATTGATAATTTTGACAATAAAAAAAATTGTGACTACGGATTTTCGAAATTTTTTGAATTTAGTTAGAGTAACGTATATTTAACGACGCTGTATAAAATTGTCATACCTTAAAACTCAAAATTACCCCTTTTCGGACTTAGAAACCTAGAAAATTGAAATGTCTGTTAATAGTCCAAAATTGCAAAAAAATTTTAAAAAAACTTAATAAACGTAAATATATTACTAAATTAAATATTCAATGTAAATTTCAAGATTTTCAAGTCATTATTTCGAAATAATGAAGAAATGAAAAATCTCGATTTGACGAAATCGTATATTTGCCGTTTTTTCATCAAATCTTGATAGTTTTTCCTTACGCATTAAAAAACTATTGAGAAAATCAAAAATGACTTTTTTAAAGTAAAAACTAAATGAAATTTGCTACAGGAAAACGTGTAAGGATATAAAGATCGAAGCACTCCATCTGGTAGTAAATTTGTTAACAGAGAAAAAAAAATAAACATTATTGTAAAACCACTACCTCCCTCTCTACGCTTAGAATCTAAAATATGGGTTATCATTTAAAATAAACAAGTTGTACTGCGCATTCCCGTACAGAGAGAGTTGAAAATTCTCCAAAATATATAATTTGATACTTCCTTAGCTATACCAAAAAACTGCGTTTAAATTTAAGGTTATCCAACTGAAATATTAAGTATTTAAGTGGTACGTTCAATACGGGACACACTGTATATAATATATTATTTATCGAATGATCAATGTATCTATCCTGTCTTTGGTTAGATTTTTTTAAATTCATATTTCATAATAAAAGTAGAAAACTAAAAAAAAAATCATGTAAAAAATTCAATGTAAAAAAATCAATGTACAAAAATTAATATACACATTTATTTGATTTAATATTTAATATATATCTATATATCATATCTATTCAATATTTGAAAGTTTTTATTAACAAATAATTAATATAATTTCGAAATGTAATTCTAAAATGTAAAATACATAAGAAAAATATCAACATGTTTAATTCAATTAAAAATTAGGAATTTAAAATAAAATTGAAATTGTATAAAATACTTTTTAAAAATTCAATATAGCCATATTGTATACTTATCTAAATTTTTGTAACTTATTTACTACAATTTTTAATGTTTATAAATATTTAATATAATAAATATTAGTTCAATAATAAAATTAGTGTCCAATATCAGTTATGTTCCTTAAAATTGTAATTATGTCCATGACATTAGTTAAATTAATTAAAAGTAATTTTATATATTCTGTATAATACATAAAATAAAATTTTGCAATATTGCAGTATAATCATTGTAATAAATATTTTTATTTAACAGAACTTAAAAATTCTACGATTTTAGATGTGATTTTGATCTACGTCATTAATGCTGGATTAAAAATTATATAAAAGTCGTGTATAATCTATATTAAAAAATGTTATTTTCTGGGACTAAGATATGTACCTATATAGTTTCTTGATCTATTACCCTGTGGAGGGGGCTAAGAATACTTCCACGGTTTCTTAATGCCTGTCGTAGAAGTCGACTAATTGAGGTTGCGTCAGGTCGACAGTCGGCATAAAACTTGCAAAAAAGTATGAGGAGTCTTAAAAAGAATATAGGCGAGTTTTCCCATTTCGGATTTTCGCGGGGAAAACAAAATTGCGTACTTGGGTGTGGAGGTAGCTTATGGGACCATATGACCAGTACCAGCCTGACAGCAACTTCGGTAGCCGTTCCATCAGTTATATGTGAGCGTTTACCTAACCGCCGTGATGTCGATAGTGTAGGGAAAGCACCAAAGTGTTTTGGGTTAGATTCGCAATTGAGTACGTAGTATAGGTTCGAAGTGAGAGTTGGTACGTGGAATGTAGGAACATTGACAGGTAGGCGTAGGGAGTTAGCAAAAATTTTGAAGAGGAGGAATGTGAATATTTGTTGTGTGCAAGAAACAAAGTGGAAAGGGGAGAAAGCAAGGGAAATTGGTGAGGGGTATAAAATCATATATTCAGGAAGGACTAGTACAAGGAATGGTGTAAGAGTGATATTAGATGAAGAAATGAAAGAAAAAGTGGTAGAGGTAATTAGAAAAAGTGATAGGGTTATTTTAGTGAGAGTAATATTAGAGGATAAGGTATTAAATATAGTAAGTGCGTATGCTCCATAAGTGGGATATGAAGAAAGTCAGAAAGAGGGGTTCTGGCAAGAAATGGATGAAGTAATGCATGGAGTACAAGAAAATGAGAATATTGTAATTGGTGGGGATATGAATGGACATATAGACTGTGATGGAATAGATTATGATAGAGTGCATGGAAAGTATGGGTATGGAGAACGAAATGAGGCTGGAGAAAAAATACTTGACTTTGTGCCAGCGTATGAATTAGCAATTGTAATCACTTATTTTAGGAAGAGAGAAGAGCATTATATAACTCATAAGAGTGGAGGGCACAAATTACAAATTGATTATTTTATGTGGAAGAGAGGGGGTTTAAAACAGTGTAAGGACTGTAAGGTGATCCCGGGGGAAAGTGTGACAGAACAACATAGGTTAATGGTTATGGATATTTGGTGTAGGAAAAAGAGTGGGTACAAAAAGAAAAATATAGTTAAGGAACCAATGATTAGGTGGTGGAAACTAACGGGTGAAAATGAAAAAGTATTTATAAGAAAGCTAATTGGGACAGGGATGTGCAACATGGAAGGGAATATAAACGAAATGTGGGAAAAGGTATCAGAGGGTGTAACGAAAGTTGCTAAGGAAGTCGTGGGCGTGAGTAGAGGTAATATCCCACAGGATAAGCAAACATGGTGGTGGACAGAACTGCTAGCTGACTCGCTCGAATGACAAATTACCCCAAACCCCGGCCCTTTCCTACCATCGACAAAATAAAATCAACCAATTTCACAATCTCTAACATTTACACCACTCCAGGTACCGTCAAGAAACTGCTATCCAGTTTACCAAAGAAGAAAGCTGCTGTTCTGACCAAATCTCAAACACCGCACTCAGGCTCCTACCCAAAAACATGGTTCTAATTCTCACCAAGATAATAAACGACTGCCTCCGTTTCTGCTACTTCCTATCCTCCTGGAATAGAGCCTTAATCATAGCAATTCATTCAAAATCATAGCTTTTGAACAATAGCTCTTTTGTCGTTCCTGTCAAAAATCTTAGAAAAAGTCATTCTACACAACCTTAAACAGAATATCACAATCAAGATCAGACCTGAACAGTCAGCCTTCCGCAGCGAGCATTCTACCACCCAACAGGTGGTTAACCAGGTTGATCACATTAGCTCGAACCTAAACATTTGACTTCAAACAGTCGCAGTCTTTCTCGACATCGAGAAAGCCTTTGATCACGTTTAAGACCACAGCCTAATTTTCAAAATGGGTAAAATGAATATTCCTCTTAGTCTAATCAAGATTATGGAGTCCTATCTTTCAAACCGCATTTTCTACGTCAAAATCGAAAATCACCTGTCTTCACCTCGTATCATAAAATCCGTTGTCCCACAAGGTTCCTGTCTTTCCCCAGCACTCTATCTAATTTTCACCAACAATATTCCGACAATCCTCACAGCAAAAATCAACCTCTTCGCGGATGACACGACCTTCTCTGTCAGCAACAATAAATCCAACATCGCTACAATTCAGCTCCAGCACCAATTAAACCTAGCATCCAAATGGTTTTCCTAGTGGAGATTAGTAGGAAACGACTCCAAAACCGTTTCAATCCTATTCAGTTAGAACAGACACCCAAATCGTCTTCCCTCCCTAAATGACACACTCCTTCCTTGGTTCAATAGCTGAAAATACTTTGGTGTAACCATCGACCGCAAACTTAACTTCTCCAAACAGGTCGACAACATAGTCTGAAGGGCCACTTACACCAGGAGCGCATTATATCCTATCATCAACCGACGCAGCCCCATTCCAGCAAAAACTCGTCTCAACATTCTCAAAATTTACACCCTACCCATCTTATACTACGGAGGGCCAGCATGGGCGTCGTACATCTCCTTCAGTCTATAGTCTTTAGTCTATGTCACTAATATTTCTCTTTTAAATTCAACCAATTCTCTCCCAAATCAAACTTCGATCAACCAACAAGCCGAAACACTTTTCGTCAAATGTTCCCAATCCCGCTTCGAACACATCAAAACCCTGGGTCACTCCTCAGTCCCCGTTCCATCCCCTGCAAAGAAAATTATATCAAGGACACTAAACTGGGCCAACTGTTAGTCCACCATAATTAAACCCACATACCACACACTAGAAAAGGCTTGAGCCTGGTATAGTCTAAGACCCTTGCGTCAATAAAGCAAAGCAAAGTTAGACAGCCAGTCGTTAATGTATACTGAAGGTGGTAACTTTGTTACTGAAATACGTATTTACCGAAATAGAGTAAATATTTTTGTGGAATTAAGTTTCAATTTATTATTAGAAAAATCCACAATTACTCAAATTATAAGCATGTATAATGTATACTTATAATATATATATAATTATAGTATTCACCAATTTCTAAATTTACCAATCATTATTTGATATTGTATGAATATTATTTTAATTTTACTTCACTTTATCATGTATGCCATTTGATAGTTTAATTATGTAACTATTGTCTACGGGACTAATATAAAACAATTAAATCAAAGAGTTCTTACATTATTTTGTTATTTTCAAAAACCAAAATAAGAACTGAACTCTCAACAAAATATAAAATACTAAATGTATATTTAACAGCAATACTAATGTACTTATACTAAATCAGACTATTCTAAATAAATATTATATTTCATAATATAAAAATGTCTCATTAAATCGATCTATTATATAATATACTAACTCCGAATAGATAGTTTTTCACGGAAGAGAAAACTTTAAGCTATTTATTTAATTCCGCTGACTGTTTTCCGTACCGGCGTCCGCACAAGTATTTTCTTTTCCGTTTTTATTTCCGTCGTGCTTTGGATTTACGATTTTTCCGTTTTCCGTTCTTTCGTATTTCGACTTTTCCGAAGACGCGAAGTTTAGGTATACATCGTATAAACTCAGTGTTCATCCTATAGATCGTATTGAAGAAAACCGTTCCACCGTCCGTTTCTTATCGTTTCAGCATTTTTCGTGCCGTCGTCTTATCACTCCAAAATTCAAAATCAGAATTTGCGTCCTTTTGCCGACATTTTTCAATGCCATAAAGGTCGGAATCGGATTTCCCGGATGTTTAAATGCTCGGCTGAACATTTCTTTGTCTATGATTCGTCTCTATACGACCGAGACCTAAAGACATTCGTTCCCAATATGTTTAATTATCTATATTATGAGTAGAAATATTTACCATCCGCTTTCTGGATCGTTTAAATTAGAGAAATTTCGTTCGTCTTATCATTTCGATTAGAAAGCTTAGTGGCATAGGGCGAAAATTGTCAATCCGACATTTGATACGGGTTTACCGGTTCGAATTCAACTATGTCGATCTGATTTATTTTTCTCGATCTCGGCGTCTACGGAGATAATAATATTTATCCAATGTACGCGATATGTGAACGCAATCTTAATAAATGTTTTTATCTTTGCAACTTTTATTATTAAGTATTATATTTATTATACATTTTTCTGTTCGTTTGAACAATATATATTGTACCGAGTACCTATTATAATACCCTGTGGCAAGTTCGTATTTTATTTTTTACGGACATTTGTAGATTTCCATCTGGGGACAATAGTTTTATAAAACATTGAGAACTGTATTTCTAGGTTAGAAAGATTAAAACTGTCCGATCGACTGATTCACATACGTATTATATAACTTTACTATATTTTTTTATAACTCATAAAAATCAATTTCAAATCATCTGACTTTCATAGTATTTTTCACAATATTAGTTATATTTATGTTAATGCATTCTGGTGAAAATTTATCGGGAGGAATTTTAAACATTTCCACATAATATATAAAAACTCGAGAACGAATAAGTCCGACCGAATTCACATATGCAGAATAGGTACCTATTATATTTTAATATACCCATATTATATTATTATGGTATTTTTCAAAATGTTTATTAAATATCATTTATATATGAAACCCGTTACTCTCGGATAAGGTTGGAGTTCTTATAAAAATCTGAGTATAGTAAGTTCGATACATCTTTGAATATTACTTATATACTTTGTCAACCTACAAGAGAAACACTTTATGTGTGAAAGATTGTCTTCTAGAAAGCGAAAGTCAAATTCCTCCGTAGGTAAAATATTTTTAAAGTAAATTAATTAACATTATTATTTCTCAACAAACTTCGGTTACCGATTTATAACGGAATTAGTTCCATTCTTTTTCCTAATTTGACTGTTATATCACATAACATAGCGAATTTACATACCGCATTGTTTCTACAGTTTTTTTATAATTAATATTAGTGTACATTTAATTATTATCAAATTTGGAGAGGAGGACATACACCATGCTCAAGTTCATTTTCAAATTTTATTTTTAAAACTAGCTATATGCGTACAAACAAATTATTTATTTTGCTACTAATAACTGGTTTAAAAATGAAAATATTAAAATAACTATTTATTTAAATTTTATACCTATATTTCTTATATTGAAAGTGGAGGCGTTCTGTTAAATATTATTGAAAAGGGAAACATGATTCATATTAAAAACAAAAAACTGAATTTATAAACGTTGAATAGAGAGGTAAAAAAAATGTGAATGAACACTCCATATATTATAATATATTGTTAAAATATAGGGTAGTGCGCCGTTCTTAAAAATATAAGATAATATAAGACAATAAATATTCACTATATTATCATCTACTTATTGTTTTACTAATTTTACGTGCATGGTATCTTAACATAAATAATATTCAAGATGTATTATCAATATTCATGTTGTAAAACATTATTACAAAAATATTTACTTGTAATTTATAATTTTATTATTAATTAAAATTAAATATTAAAAATGAATAAAATTATAATTTCTTTAATATTTATTGAATGAACTTAATGCAATGTATTTGAATATAAAATCTATAGTTCTTAAAATGATTTAGTGCAATAAATAGCAAACTGTTATAGTAAATCATCGGTACGTTTAAACCGATTGTAATAGTTGTATACAAAATCTATTCGACATCTACTATCATATCAGTACCAGTTGTTGTGTAGTAATAATAAATATATATTTATCGTGTTTGTTCATAATGATAAAATCACATCACAGTGGTATTTTTAGTACTTAAATTTAGTAGTACCGATACAACAGTATAAGACATTTTCATAACCTGTAAATAAAAAAAGTTGTATTATACATTATTAAAAAATGCTTAGTTATTTTTTTAGAAATGTCTCTAACTTTTTTTTTTGCATATTTTCGACTACATCGGTATTCGATTTACTATTTTCCAATCGTCCATATTTTAAATTTTTTTCGGAACTTGTAACTATGAAAATAAATATTTTCATATGGTCTATATGATACCATCGTGATTAAATATACATAGGAAAGTAAAAATCGTCCGGTATGTATTTATGTATTGTTTATTTATTATCTTAGGTATCTTAGATATTATCTTACCTAGGAAAATGGAAAAAATACTAATTATAAATACAATTATAGTAATAAAATGGCAAGTATTAAGACTAAATAAAACTGTAAAATATATATTAACTAATTTATAACATAAGTATAAAAAAAAAAAAATATATATATATAAGTATTTTATATATTAT
>JAIPRL010005937.1:0-29660 GCA_025469235.1 Pemphigus obesinymphae | reverse complement strand
GACGATGGACACAAGAGGCAGAAGAAAATAAAAAGGAACCGTAGTCTGATTTAGCACGGATAACCGATTTGAAAATTAACAAAAGGGAAGACGGATGAGATCCCCAACTGGTACTGGTGATAGAGCGGAAAAAGTTAGACCATTTGGTAATATGCGACGCAATATTGCGAAAATGGGAAACCCATCTAAGTTTAGGGTCTAACACAATGCCCAAATATCTAACGTTTTCACAAAATTGTAGAGGATAACCATTTAATGAGACGGGAGGAATGTATTGGTATCTATTGTTTTATTGGTTTAACAACGACTTAGTTTCAAAAAACGGAATGAATTTTTAAAAAAAAATATACTTACTAAAAATAGTAATTTCACGCGCTTTACGTACACAGCGAAATTCGAAAATAATAACAGCATTACCGAATTTTGTTAAGGGGACGTGTTCGTATTCGTATAGTCTCCGTCTGCCAACTGATATTTACGTTATCTGTGATGTATTGTCGTCCTTTTTCGAGCTTTTTATTTCGTAAAGACTTGTATAACTTGTTTAAAAACTCGTTAATTAAAATAGATATATATATGTTTACGTTAAAATTAAAGTAATCTCTTCTACACATTTGGTAATACATATATCAATTCACTCTCCAATATAATACAATGACAAGGTTGTTATACAAATTCTGAACGTAAATTTCGTATATTAACAGTTGGTTAGACGAAAAAACCAACACGTCCTCTCAACTGTATCTGAAATATATAAGTAGAAATTTATTTTCGTTCGTTTCGCCACAAAATTCAAATCGGTTGGCGAACAACAGGTGTGAAATTATAAACAACACGCGTTCATCACGCCTACACCCAACACTATTACCTATTATTTTTCCTTTTTTTTTTTTTTTTTTTTTTTATCGCGTTCGTTTTAAATTTATCGCTAAGAATAGAAACCTGCAGAGGGTAACCAAATGATTTACGAAGTCTCATTGCGTATACCGGCACTTTAGTGAGATCATATTAATATTATTATTATTATTATTATTATTATCATTTTTTTTTTTTTATCTTATATTGATTCTTTTGATACCGAATTGAGGTTTAAGATGTGTTGTACGGCGTAACGATAATGTTTCCAATAATCGTTTGAAAGTTTCGAAAAGAAAAATTCAAAGGCACAGGAAATTTATGTAACGACGATAAGTTCTGGTATTTAGAATAAGTGTACCTACTACATTATACATATAATATATTTTGTTTGATATTTAGCATACTCGACTGTATTATTCAACTAAGCAAGACACCCATACGTCAGATTTTTAAACGGCTCTGCATACGGAGTGTTCGAGTCGTTCAAGAAGTATTGAGAAAAATTGAAATTTAACAATTGAAAATGTTCGAAAATAATTTATAAATGGTTCCATATGGGGGTAGCACTTTGTACTACATTGTGTAATCACGATTTTCGTTCAAAAACACATTTAGGAAAAACGAATAAAATGTAATTTTAAAACGGTTTTAGCGTTTAAACACCTGTTGTTAAATCAACAGAAAATAATATTTTAGATACAATCACTTCGGAATTTTTTTTTTTACATTTTTAAAAATGTTTTTGATAACTATATAATATTGTGCAATACTCCAACGAGGTTGTCTCCAAAGTACTATACAATATCCACATTGTAAATTGTCATTGATTTTTTTACCTCTAAAATTATTAATCGTATATTTTTTGTGGATATTTTTTTGTCTATCTATACTGAAAGTCGTTGATGTGTCATCTCCAATATAATTTTGTAATAAATATAGAGACGAAAATGACGGGTTTATTCCGAGAAAAATTTGAGATAATTTTTAAAATGTAGTTTTTGTAATAATAAAAAAAAAAAATTGATTTTGATATATCATTTTAGGCACCCACCTATTTTCGACTACTGACGATTTTTCGAAAAATAAAATAATTATTTATTTAAATTCATTCTAGTTTTGCCATAATTTTTTCCAGCTATTAATTTATTTCACCCTAAACCCATATAAAATGCGGTACTTATTACATTACACCTGTGTAGGTTGGTATTACTTATACAACACTGGCAAAATTTAAACAGAATTTTCTCGGTTTTTTTCCGCCAATTTTTCTAGAAATTTTCATACAATACCAATTATTATTCTAAATTTTTTGGAAACGACCGTTTTTTTTTTTCACTTTTTCAGGAAATTTTGAACTCTACGTAGGTAGATGGTATATAGTACCAACCCACATATTTATTATTTTATTAAAAATGTTATGCCTAATTAATTTGTAATGTTTATAAATTTCCACCCGAGTAACGAATATTTTTTAATTAAAAATCAATCATTCCCTATGTGCTTTAGTATGGTCTGCCATCAAATATAACACGTTAATCATATTATGTTCAACATATCATCTACTATGATATTATAGGAAAATGGTGGACTACGTATTCAAAAAGTTTTGATGAAATATTCACTTTTATAATTGCCGTAAAAACACGGTCTCGAAAACAAAAGTTCCCAACTCTGTACTTTAAAATTGTTCAGGACAGCATTTTTCAATTTCAATATTGATTTAGACTATTTTACATTTTTATGACTCATTCAAATATAAAAAAAAATAGTTAGATATAATATACCCATTTATTTATTATTTATTAATTACGAGAACATTTATAATTTCCTCGTACATTTTGTGTTGTTTAAATAATTGTTAAAACAACTAATACAAAAAATAAATATAATGTATACACCAAAGAGTCAATATTGGTTTTATTCTGTTGTTCTGGGTTATTGGTAAATATTAATTTTAACATTAAACATATACTTATTTTCTATTTGTTTCAAGATTATTTAAAATTATTTATTGTACGTGGATATACTATTTATATTATAATAAATAATAATTATTTATAACATGTTTTCTAACATGTTATTTAGATAATATTGTTGTAAACTATAAAAAAATAAATAAAATTATAGGAAATATATACTTTGATGAAAAACTAACCCCGAATGAAAAATAAAAAAATTATTTATGATAAACGCCAAAATTAGAATAAAAGAGCTTAAATCATTATATAACCGCTTAAAAGTCGAGTGTATATATAGTGCCCTCTTAAATGAATCCATTTTACATTTATATAATTAAAAAACACATATGTGTACCAAATACGAAAAATAAGACAAACATATGTTATATATATATATATATATATATATAACATAAATATTTATATAATTTAAATATTTGTGAAATAAATATAATCGCAGTATTATAAATTTATAAATTATCAGTATATATATGTAAATAGATATACACTATATTTTACCCCTATTGCTAAAAATATTGAAAAAATTTGAAGGCTATATTAGGGTTACCATATTTTATTTTGAAAAAACCGGGACGAAAATTAAATTATAATATAATAGTTTTAAGCAAAATTTCCACCATCCAAATACACAATAAATTTTTCTCGA
Organism: Pemphigus obesinymphae; assembly: GCA_025469235.1. Classification (NCBI taxonomy): domain Eukaryota; kingdom Metazoa; phylum Arthropoda; class Insecta; order Hemiptera; family Aphididae; genus Pemphigus; species Pemphigus obesinymphae. Next base: position 26,177 of record JAIPRL010005937.1, on the reverse strand, counting down.
TTTATTTTACTCTATATAATGTGCTCTTTTGTCTGTTATAAACTTTTCAACCTGAAAACTTGATCTAATCAGATACGTGATGCCATTTTTTGATCAAATATTTTATCAGCAAAGTTCTTTAAGGAATTGTTTTTTTTTTTTAAAGATTGTCTCAAAAATTTAATATGGGTAGTTGTCAAAACTTGGTTTGAATATTATTCCGTTATTATTGGGCCTCTATTAACTACTGTAAATATGTCAAATGCCATCAGTAACTTCCAAATTGTCCATTTTATAGTACCTACTCAATATTCATCAATGAGTACACGTGCAATACTCTGCTGTATTTGAATCAGACTAAATAAACAAAAATGATTTTTGTCCGATACCTATTAACATTAGGTGCACATTTTATTTATAAAAGTTATTGAAATTTTTTTTACATACTTCTAAACAGTAACTGCATATTTTGGAGTAAGTGTGTATAATATCCATGTCTATGTGAAAATAGATATTTAAAATATTAAATATTTGCCCGGACAATTGGCTGTCCCGAAAGGCTTTTTCGGGACACCGGGACACAATGCTCAAAACCGGTATAGTGTCTCGGATAAATCGGAACATATGTCAGCCCTAGGCTAAGTGGATTATTCCCGTACTCCTCAAAAATCAATAAAAAAAAACTTCAAAATGAGAGGACGAATGGCCACGTCATACCTCCATCTGCAAATTCGCCACTGTACTTAGACTATAGTAAACAAGATGAAATTCTCGTATGATCATAATAATAATATTATTATTAGGTAGATACCTACTTATATATAAAAAAAAGTGAATTATGACCTACAAAATTGTTTCCACGTTTTGAGAAAAAAAAAAAAAAAAAAAAAACAGAATACAACATAAAACTGTAATCACTGCCGGTAAAACAATGATAATTTTATCCGCGTAATATTTCGATCACATTGATTACTCCGAGAGAAATTCGAAAATGTATAATTGTTGATCAAATCGATAGAATATGCATTAGTTTCGTTACAAAGAAATAGGTATTGTTTATTTCCAAATGTTTAAATTATGAACAAATATACATTGAAAATGAAAATTATTACTTAACTAACGCATTGTTTTTGGTATAATTATTATTATTTTTTTTTTTGTCTAAAATTGACTTTTATTCTGTTATTGCGAGAATGAAAAACTAAAAAACGAATTGCGAAAAATAAAAAATACAAACCACGGATGAAAAACAATTATTTTTTATTTTTATTTTTGTTTAATCAGTTAAGTTATCTTGCCTAAATCGGGTGAATACGTTCACATTCCTTTTCTTCGGTTACGTATATCATTAATTAATTAAGTTTTAACGTTTAACTGTATAAAATAAATGCTCTAATCAACATAACTTTGCTCGTCATTGAATTAATAGCTCTTATAGTCCGAGCTAAGAGTAGGCGTTCAATATAAATACGTATATATATAATTCCACAAAGTTTGTTTGTTTGTATTTTGTACAGAATAGAAATCCGTACCGGTACAATATCGATCGACATCGAATTTCGGATAGTATTTTGATTTCGCTGACGGATGAAACAGGATAATAGATCGTGGGGTGAGAACAAAAATGTCCTATTTCTGATTAATGCATTTTTCAGGAGAGCGTTTTTAAAATTTGATTATTGATTTTTTTTAGTCGTCAATATATATCCTTTGGAGATGAAAAAATATAAATAAACGCTAAAACCTCTAGTTTATCATAATTATCATTAGAGAAATGTAAAAAAGTAACACAGAGCTAATAATCGATCAAAAACCATAACAATTTTGACTTACAACAAAACGGTACTATCCGTAACGCTGTTTTGTACCTACTCACAAATATTTAATTGGTGTACGACAGAACTTTTTCGTTCTCAATCGCAATCACAGAATAAAATTTCGTGATATAAAATATTGTTGAAGTGATACCAATATACTGTTGTGTTGTAACAAAATTGTGTATTAATTTACATAGAAGAACTTTTTTGAATTACCTAACCATAATCTTAAAAAACGAAAAAAGTTCTATCGACTAGTACAAAAAGCTAAAAAAACGCGGAAGTTTTTACTACGTAGAACTATTTCGTTTTTCATATCTCTGTTAATATTGGTGGTGAGACTACCGGTGTAAACTTAAAAGACGATAGACCATTCGTATAGTATACGTCGAATTATTGAAAAAACTGTTTCTGAAAAATTCAGACATAGCTGGACTTTTTCGTTCTCACCCGACGAGTTTACGAAATTTGTACGCGTCCTGTATTTTTTCAATCCCTGTTGTAACAATGAAAAAGTTCCAAGACAGTTTAAATAATCGCGTGATAATTTTGTATACAGAATAGGTATATATATATATATATATATATATATAGTAGTGTACAATAGATAACAAACGTGTGTGCAAAATTTGGTATTGATCAATTGAACGGTATACGCATTTCCATTCCGTACAAACAAACAAACGACATTGGAAATTATATAGGCGACACGTACATAATAGTTATATTAAATTTAAAATGGACGAAATTTATTTGACTATAAAATTGTCGTTGAACTACTGTTGTAAAACCCTAAATATCGATACAAACCGTATATAATTGCGTTATATATCATATTAAAAAGTAGTGAATATAAATAAAATAATAGAAAATCCCATTTACTCTCTGCAGACGAAGCCGAGCATCATATAACTAGTAAAATATATTAGGTATGTAATTTTTTTACACAATTTTTTCATTATCATCTAATTTGTATGCGTACACCAACAACAACAACAAAAAAAAAAACCGTTTTCGAATTTAATGTATTTTGTTCACTGAAATCTAATAATGAGCGTCTAAAATTTGTGGGGTGAATATATATATATATATATAAATGTATATATAGGTACAAACTATTGTTAATGTCAAGTTATTGTGAATCTTTTAACTTAACCGCATTTACTTATTGGTATATAAAATTGTCTGGTCAAAGAAATCTGCTAGTAAGTTACTAATAACTAGTCAATTTTTATTCATTATATAGTAGGTAGGTATGTTTTAAAAAAAATACTTAACTTGACATTTTGATAGGTAAAAAATACACCGAACAGTGAAATATACTAAGTAGGTTTTCATCAATAATCTATACTAATCACATTATAGTTATTCATTTTTGTCTGTAATTAACTCTATTATTATGAAAAAAAAACCGTTTAAAATGTAAGTGTAAATGAACGTTTTTTTTCAATTATTATTTATTAATTATTATTGATTAACCATTTAACTACAGTTAGGTCAGTAATTACGCGGATTCAGAACTAGAATGTTTTATATCGCCATTTTTTTAAAAAGTACTTTTCATACCCAATTATCAATTTTTGTATGGATTATATTTTAAAATTGGAATGAATCAATTCGCGTCCGTTATCGAACGAGTTACAAAAAAATCAAAATGATGTAACTCAATATTAAAGTACTATGTGGATAAATTGTTTGAAAATGCTTTTATGAACAATTTTAAAATACCGAGATAAAACCTTCTGCTATGTAGACCGTTAATAATTAACTTTTTACTCTTAAACGTTTAAAAAAAAAAAAATGTCCGATTAATTGAACTTTAGCTAGTCAATATCTTATTGCTAATTTTGCGCATTTTTGTCGAATTTTATTAGAAAATATTAAAAGTCAACATGTTCTATGTATATATATATATAATTAAATTACGTTACCTGTAAATTTAAAAACTATAACCTATAAGACACGAGGAAATAAACAATATTATTCTAATATAGGTAGTAACAATATATGTTACGAAGTTAGAACAGCAGTTAAATTAATTTATTTTAGTAGTACATATAGGCACATTGTTATATTCATGCTTGCAGAACAATTGTTATTTCCTATTGAAATCCAAAATTAAAACGGGCATAACGATGAATTGTGCCCTCTCGGCCGTGCACGTGCAGTTCAGTACATTTTCATTTTTTTCATTTTTCAAAGGCATATACTGTTGGGAAAAGGCCAATATATTTGGCTAAAACCCGCCCAGATGTCACTGCAGTGTATTAGGGCCATGACATTGTCCTTATTATAATTCAAATCATCGCTATTATCGTGTGTTGTTATTACATGTTTTTCTAATGAGCCGTATAGCCAAAAATTGGATTGTACGAAAATGTCGTTGGAGAAAAATTCGAAAACCACCGTTTTAGGATCATAGAATAAAAAGCGGTAAACGTTGTGCGGAAATCGGTCAACATATTTTTCGAAAACGACCGAGCAGTGTTGGGAATAGATATATATTGGTAAAAAAAGTGTGTCCATATGAAAATAAATGACCAACCAGAAGGACGTGTCTGAATGAAAAATCAATCGATTTTCGACTAAATAAAAGAAAAGATAATTTTAAAGTTTCAAAATTATTTTCCTTAATATTTAAAAAAAAAAAAAAAAAAAAAAAACGGTTTTTTATTAAACCCAATAAGCCAATAACACGCAGTACATTATATAAAGCATTATGAAAATAAAATGTTGTTGTCCGTTTTATTCTCCTAAAAATGCATGTGTTAGGGTTTGAAAAATGTTACCTACATAATATACTCAAGTATATTAATTGTAGTGAAAATTCATCTATAAAAATTATCCTGATAAATTTACTCGTATCATAGACGGGTGAAAATGATTTTCTGAGATAATTGTTTACATTGATTATCTAGATAAGATAAAAGACAAATAGATAATTATTTAGATAAGTTCGAACCCTACAAGCCCATGTACTGTATATTACAATATTATATAGTGACGGTTTACACGAAACTTTGCACGTTCGAGTGAGCAATATCCGATGCAACACGTAGTTGTTTTAAATATACCGACGACTAGTATAGGTACCTACGCGTAATCGCCAACTTCATTTTTTTCCAAGTCACAGTTTGAAAAAAACAAAGATCCCTAATGATATTATTATGTGTACGTATACCACGTGTTAGGTACTACCACAGGTTTGGTAATATTTTTCACGGTTTATTCGTCTAAAAAAAAAAAAAAAAAACTAGAACAAATAGAAATTACGCATTACGGGTTTTTCCAGAAAAAACGGGGTTCCCCCCCCCCCATCAATCCGTAAACCATTTACGAATAAAATGTACGTCGGTGGGCAGTGAAAAAACGATAATATTATTACCTCCGGCGTCGGTGTGATTGTTCAATGTTGACACGCCGCCGAAGAGTCGCCGGGACACGAATATGGAGGTATAATATCTGGACTGGACGGCGTATCGCGCGGAGTCAGTGACGGTGCAGGTGATGTGATTCACGGTGGGTGGTGCCGGTGACGATTGATATACGATGGTGGTGTACGACAGGTGGTGTCTCGGCGGGACGGTGGGGGATGGGATAGAGACGCGTGCGTGTGTGTATGTGTGTGTGGGTAGGTATTCGTTCGGTCGTCGGCGGCGGTGAACGCGGATGGCGGCAACGTGCCGATTGAACCGGTGTCCTGTGGCGTACTGAACGGCGGCGGCCGTATATAAGCGAACCGTTCCGCGTGCCCAAGCGCCGAGAGAGCGAGACACGTACACGGCGCCGCCACACCGCAACAAGGGATGACCGAGATGAATAACGGCGGGCGGGCGGGCGGGTGGATGAGTGGGTGGGAGCGCGCGATATAGGAAGAGGTTTGGTGGAAATCTATAGGGGACGGGCGAGTGGAAACTTGGGGACGATGGGCGCCGCCGAGTGGAAACACTGGCGCGGGGAGGGACGATGGGGCTGAATCCTCTACAACAGGTGCCTTCTGGTGTGCGCGTGTGTGCGTTGCATCCAATTCCGGGATGGAGTGTGGTGGGGTGGGGTGGGTTTTCGCGTAGTAGTGGTGGCGCGGCTACGGCAGCGGCCCACACACTTTTGGCCCGGGGGTAGCCTCCGTCCGTGCCGTTCGGGGCAACGGCGCAAGAACCTTCGTCACCGTTTTCACTCCGCCGCCGCCCGAGTCACCGCGCTATACGTGCACGGGCTCCTCTTCCGGTCTCTCGCCGCCGCCGCCGCCGAGTCACGCGCGTTACGCTACCGCCCACCCACGCACATTGCACACTCCCGCCGCCGCGAAACCGACTCCGAAACCTAACCACCGCCCGCCCGTTTCCCGCTCGCGACTCCCCCGCGGCGGGCCGGCGGAAATATAGATTTCGCTCGTTTCGGGATTGTGAATGAATGGACGATAAGCCGATTACTATATATATATATATATATATACAATAATAATAATAATAATAATAATAATATACACAATGTATAATAACGTGGCCGGCGTGTGCATATACCTAATATATATATATACGCGTTATTATTGCGCGCCCGCCACCGGTCCAGTCCGATTGTCACGCCGTAACGGGCCCGTGTCACCGTTCGTGTAACCGGATTATTAAAAGCGCGTATTCCGGTAGTTCCGGTCGTAATGTACGGGCGAACGGGAACCTGCAACGGCCACCCACCCACCCGTCCGTCAGTCCCGTCCGTTTACAGCACGAGTGGTGGTGGGACGACGGCGGTGACACGGTTTTCGTTGGCGCGGGCTCGCCGTAATATTCACCGTTGAAATTATCGGACTCGCGTCCACCTCGAACCCTAACCTTACCCTCTGTGCCGTATATACACAACTGCTGCAGGGACGACCGCGCGTTTTTAATGTTTATATTACCGAATTATTTTGCGGAAAACCCCGGTCAGAAGGGATTATAATATATAATATTATTACGGGCATAATATGCAAGCTGCAGGCCCGCCGTTTTCGGCCCGGTCCGGTCCAACGATTCTATTTCCTCGGGCCCGGTCTAAAGACATTTGTAAAAAAAAAAAAAATAGCATTTGCCCGGCCCAGTCCAGAAAGACGACGTAGTCGTCGTACCCTTTGTTTTTATGACGTTAAATTCGATTTGATCAAGGAGTATACACCTATTACTCAACAAATACGCATTACTATAATTGCCATTATTTTTTTTTTGGCCTTGCCCCGAAAAATTGTACGAAAAAATCCCAGGCCCGGTCCTGCAGTTTTTTTTTTTTTTTTTTCTAAAGTCCAATTTCAGTACGGGCCGGACTTTTTAATGGCTGGATTGGATCGGACCGGCCCTTGCAGGTCTTTATAATTAGTATATTATAGTATATTAGTATATATTAGTCGGCCTGCAGCTATATAGGATACCCTGCGCAGGTCTCGGAGCGAATCTTATAGCATTATATAGTGCGTGTGTTAACAAATTTGTATATTTCAACAATATTTGTATTTATTTACTTGCATCATAACGGCTTTTCATGGTATAACCGCGTTTAAAAAGAAACCGAAACGTATATAATAATAATGGTTATTACGCGTATACTAAAGCGAAACATTACCCCGTCCCGCATAAGCCTGACAAATATCATATATGCGGTATAGCCATCTGTCCTAGCGGAGTAACGCATTGCGTTATCAATATTAATATATAGACAACAATACTATAGAAATATTTTCAAAAATAAAAAAAAAAACGAAAAATCTACTTTATTCTATAATGTAAGTATATTATATTATATCGGAGTTCGGACTAACCGCGGCTATATGTCCGTGTCGCATATCCGTATTAAGCACATGCGGTTTCGAGGGTGTACAAAAAAATATGAACGTTTCGTTTAACGTATAGATTTCAAAAGAAAAGGTTTTTTTTTTTTTTTTGTTTGCATATTTCACAATATTTCAGAAAATAGAGAACGCACCTATTTAGCGTCCAGGGCATATCATAGAATATTTTGTGAGTTTTAAGTGAAAAAAAAAATCGTGTTATTATTATAATATTATTAATAAAAAACAAAAAAAAAAAAAAATGGTAATTAGTTTTCTTTTATAATTTTTTACGAATTATGATTTTGTGTGAACATTTCGTCTGCAAGTTTATCGCACTTCCCGTGTATACATAATTTTTTCATACGTGCGTTATCAGAAATATATTGCTTTGATGCACATGCCCATGTTTTAAGGATTTTGTGTTCCGAGTCTTCTTGTAAAAAAAAAATAATTGCATATAAAAGTATATATTGACGTTTATTGGCTGTTTTTGTATATTTTTCTAATTTTCAAGAGAATTTAATCATATTTCAACTTAAACCTAAATATTTTTCTTATTTTCTTAAAAACCACCCTAATCCTCCACAGAGTTCGATCTGTATCCTCCACACTTCCACCCGCCTACCTCATATTACTCTTTTACATCCCCCACCTTTTTTTTTTTTTTGTCTTCCTCTTCCTCTCTTTCCTTCAGCATATATTCCCTTTACTACAATACTACTCGTACCTACTGCGTCTTTTCTTTTCTTAAAACAAGCCCTATAGACATTTCAGTCTTTTCTCCCTAATTTCGTCAACAATTAGGGCTCATTCCCTTATATATTAATTTTTAATCTTATCCATTTTAACATATTCAGAAATTCCGCCATACTCTATCTTTCTAACGTAAAAAATTGGCTTAAAATATACACCCGAATAGGTTCGGTATTTATATAAAATATTTTACTGATTGGCCAAAGTTTACGTAAATTTACGTATATCTTAACGATAACTGTTTACTTGTAAATTCCACAACTCACTTACGCCCATCTTCTAAAGTTTCCAGGTCTAGAACTTACATAACAGGTCTATGGTCACGGGGAGTATGCGTAATATTTAGGATGAACGCAGCAAAGCCGAGAAACCTATTCTGGACCAGGTTTACCCTCCGAGTGTCAGTCGCAGTGTATACCGCGGTGGGTGCGACCTGTTATATATAATTTAATAAATAGCTCGAAATTGGGATAGAATTTGCAAAAAGTTTTGTCGGTTAATTTTGTATTTAAATACATTTCTTGTTCAAAATGTCAAGCCAGTAAGCTAAATCATTATTTACGGAATTACAAAGAAATGGCAATGGTCGATTATCGTCGAAATCGTGTTGCCAATATTTTTATGTATTTTTCGTTTGTTTTGCTTTTCGCGTTAAAAAAAAAAAAAAACTGCAAAGATTTGAGCACTCTCTGTCGGCTAGAATTTTCGGTTATATGTATGAAAATTAAATTTAAAAAAAAAAAAAAAACACATTATTATAAAACCAATATAATCCTTGTGCTGGTAGTAGGAGGGGGGGGTATTTTAATTTGGGATAGGCCATATAGTACCTATATATGTAAGATATTTTTCGGTAATAATATATGATTTTGAAAAGGGCTGATTTCACGTCCGACATGAACCTATACCAATGTATTTTCACGTCCTGCCCTCCCATCCCATTGACTATATTGTTTTACAGTATATAATAGGTATATATATATTTTTTTCACTTTTCATCATAATTTTATCATTAAAATAACTTTTTTTTTTCTTTTTAATTAGTTTTCTGCAGAATTCGTGAGATACTATCTCATGGGAAAATGTCATAACTCAAATAATGCAGCTGTTTTCACGGGAAAAAATTTTCTGATACTATACTGACGTGTAGGTATTACAAGCGTCATGAAATAAGTTATTACTCCGGTTAAGATTGGTTTCGTGGGGATATATTATACGCTCTAATATCTCACAAAATAAGTTTGTAACTCGGGCTATGCCTATACAGCTTTTACAAAAAAAAAAAAAATGATAATGTAATTAAATTCATTAAATGTTTCTTGAGAATAAAAAACTTTAATCAAATAAAGTACTTACCTGGGTATATATATAATATTCAATATTTAAGACTTGGGTGCGGGTATTACTCAAGTATTCACCGTGACAAAATAAACAGATATGACAGCAACTTACATGTTTTTGTTCGACCCGCGCAATCACGGTGGACGCTTTTCTCCGCTTATCATCATCTCGATATCTACGATTATCATGAATTTTGTTATCTGATTTTTATCTCATTGTCACCTTTTTTGTTTTTTGAAAGCATGACAAAAATGTTTAATTCACTTTTACGCGTATTTTATAATTCGTTAATTAATCTTTAATTCGAATAAATATGTCACCCTGTGTGTTTAGTGGAAATAGACGTAAAGGTATTGTAAATAATTCCAAAATACATTTACGTAAATTTCCTAAAGATGTAAAGTTGCGTGAGAAATGGCTCGAACAAATCAAAAAAGGTTCAAACATACAAACCGTGAATTTTGAATCCGGTACGTTATAATAAAAATTTCAACTAGCGATCCAGTGGCAAAACGTCTACATGTCCAGTGTGACCATATTCAATAAAAACTATTATAGTATAGATTCCCATTCTTTATAGAATAGCTGACACAAGTTTTACGAAATACGAATTACAAATTATATTGCTCAATCGCTGAAATATTATTTAGAAAGATATTTTTATATGATTTAAATCAGTGGTGTACACACAGGTGGTTGAGTGTTCAACCCGCCCCCCCACCCTATTGACTTTTTTAAAACGTGAAAATGATCAAAATTTAATTGTAACTATTTAGATACCTATCAAACTTCTGACCAAAAATGCAATGAAACTTAACAGGCGGTAAGTGTAAATAAGTAAAAAAAAGTCTTCGCTTTTCAAAACTTCCCGATTGCCTACTAATTTTGCTAATTTATTGTAGTTTTTTTTTTTTCAAATTAGTGACCACGACCTTGACCGCTAAAAAAAAAACCCCAACTGTATTTAGTAGGTACCTACATAGTATACATTTTGTATTACTAGGGAGCTGCGTGATTGCTATCATGTATATATTTATTGTTACTTTTGGGATGACCTGGACGATCTAGACCTCAATAGTATATTGAAAAAGAAGCTGCCAGCTGGTACTTATCTATAATGACTAAATCACCTATAAATGTTAATACAATAATACCTAGTACATAGTAGGTACATATTATTATATAGATTATAACTGAATTACCCGTTGTTTTACTTGGTTCTGTTTTAAATGTAAAAATACAATCACAAAAAAAGTATTTATTTGACAATGTTAGCCGTGTATAATTCGTGCTTATAATTATGGCGGTTTTTTTTTTATTTAATATTATTTACGATCGTAATTCGATGTCACCAGTATGATATTAAGCGGTAGTTGAACGTTTCCACGACTGATTAAGGGAGTCAGTTTGAGGGCAGAATGATAGCTGATTATTATATGCCGTTGGGGGCATCCATATACTATCTTAATTCGTGATATTCACTGATTGTAGAATATAAATCACGAAATAAGGCGATTTTATCACAATTCTGTGACCATATTAATAATATACACATTTAGGGAGCAGGGCGTGAGAACAGCCACTGTCCAATATTTACATTGGCACGGCGTATGTACCGTCAAGTTTACGGACAAAGGTTTTCATCTGGACAAATTCCGTCGATCTACGATAGTATATACGATATTTATTTTAATATTTAATTTAAATCTATTATTGACTACAATATACTTTTTCAATAATATCCTTTAAAAAGTCTGCGAATAATTCATCATTTTTTTTTTTTAATTCACAAGCGTCAATCAAATGCGGGGTCGATTATACGTGCATTTTTGAGCAGAAAGAGTTAAATAGAAGTTTTGGAGTCAAAAACTTTTTTTTAACGCAAATCAGTCTTATTCGTACCTTTAAGAGGTAATTTCCGGATGATAAAATACCTTCTATTACGGTAATATTTCACAAATGTAGGGGAAACTATAATAATACAATTTTCATTGTTGCGTATTTTGATTTTCAATTTTTGAAAGCTGAAGCTCCGCTCAAAATCATTTTATTGCTAACTATAGCTCCTCTTAAATTCTTTGCAGTCCAAAAGATACCTATCCACGAGAAAATAGATCAAAATTTCTGTCTTATTTTACATTATCGACTTGTGCGTGTAAATTGCGAGAGTAAAAGTGTACGGGAAAAAAAGTGTAATGGCTCGCATACACATTTTTAGTGATGGACAATGATTTATGGGTAATTTACGTACAATAATTGATGGGCAGTGATCAAACTTTGGTGATATTGTATTGTGATATCGTAATTTCTGTGACATCGATATCGTACGAATTTATCGAATTAATTACATACCTACTATAAAATAAAAAAATTCATTGTATTTATCAATTTGCCAATGACGGTTCTCATTCGGAATTTTACGTCCTTTAAATGGCATATCACTATTTTTCAGTTTTTCACTAAAATCCATCGATATTAATATCACGACAAATTGCATACATAATACTCCAAATATAGAAGATGACTGGAACAACATAAACTTTTGATTTATGATGGAATTTCACTTTGGACAATCTTGGTCTTGATTTCACATAAACAAAGCCGACGGGAGGGGGTTAAGGGAGTGGTAAAGATCCTTCACTCGAGAAATAATTGAACAAAATGAAGTACAGTAGGCACAAAAAAAAAGTTATTATTCAACATTTAGTCGGCACAAATCAGAAAAAAGTTAATGACCTGTTTTTTTTTTTTTTTTTTTTGCTTATTTGCCGTTTTTAAAGAAAGTATTTCGGCGGTTCGTTGATGATTTTTTTACTTATTTGGAACAATAAGTCGGCAAAATTACTCTGACGATCCCCCACCAATATTTTTTATCACCGGCCCCGCGCAAAAATGATAAATTATATACTAAAAACTCCGCCCTCACATCCTAAAGACGCTATGCAGAGACGTGGAGAGAAAATCCGGACCCGAAGGCGGATCATACTTAGGCCCTCAATTTTTGGGAAACATTTATACCAATTACCTTTTTTTTTTTTGATTATTTGTCGCGCTACTTCCGATATTAATCTATATATCGCTTTCAAAACCTGGGAATGAGCAAAAAAAAACGATCGTTCATATTTTTGTAAAAATTCGTGCCTCTCTAAAATCTTCGGCCCCAGGGGTATAACCACCGACCCCCCCCTTATCTTTGGGACTGATGCTGTGGAGTAAACCACAGCTTAATGTGAAACTCGGGGTCCGCATGCGTCTGATTTGTTGTACCACTCAACAAGTGCAATATTCAGTTTCTCATATTGTTTTTGTATACTTATCGTTTTGAAAATTGTACTATTTACCTATACAATTCCATTTTTATTTTCAGCAAAGATATTCAAAAAACTTATAAATCATATAATCCAAAAGGACATATTGACTGCAGAGTGAAAAACGGCCAACAGTGAAATGGTTAATATAAAAAGTATACCCACATTAGGTCGTGGGGCCCCGCGGGCTTCACATTTCGTGGAGGCTGCAAATTTTAAAATGTGATACCGTTTTTATTTTTTTGCTTATTAAAATTTTTCTAACCTTTTCTAGGAAATACGTATGAGTAATTCATCAATTTTTTTTTGCTTATTTGCCATTTTCGAGTAAAACGTACACCCGAAGGACCTATTATTTTTTGTTTATGATTTGGGGAAGTAATTTATAATATAAACCTGAAAAACTATACTATACTATATATACACTTGAAAAATATGACGTGTGCGTGTCACAATGTATATTACGTACATAAGGTGTATATCTGTCCGTGAATTTACTTACATTACAATTTACTTGTGCTTTGCCGAAATTATGTCCAATTATAACCCGTCAAATTCTCAAATTCTACCATATCTAGAAATCAATAGCGTAATTATACACATGCAATATGCATTAAGCCACGCTAATGAACCTTACTGTTCGGCGTTTCCTACGAACTGATTTTCGGAAAAGGGTCAATGTAACGCAAAAAATTAAAAACCTTTTTTTTATAGAAAACATTATGTTCTACAATCATATTGACGTACAATTTTTGCGTATCTTTAAAACTTAAAACTATAATAATTCAAGAGAATACACGATAAAACTAAAAGCCATCAATTGAAGAAAAAAAAATGTATAACAAACCTTTTTTAAGTAAATATTTAGTACTACAATAATAATAACAACAATAATAGTTGTTTACATATTTAGCATCATTATAAAATTTAGAAGAATACATAAAAGTAAAATGCTCTCCTGCTTATTATATTTAATAATTTGATGAATTATAAAAAAAATTTGCAAATTCGTTAGTTTGGAATACTTTTATGACCTGTCCGGTAGCACAAAGTATGTGTGTGTATGTGTGTGTGTGTGTGTGTGTGTGTGTGTAAAATTTGGTGCCGATCGGTCAAAAACTGTGAATTTCCATACCCGTTATTATAGTTTTAGAGGCCACTCGATTTCATATAATGAGTGTTATAGATTACTATTTTATACGTTTTTAGCAGCGTTTTTTCTGTTATTATACACAAACTATAATAGGCACCTAATCATTTGGCCTCTGCCCTCTGAGTAACTGCTTTAATTTAAATATAAACTTTAATAAATATTAAATCATAACTAAATTGAAACATAACACTTAATGTGTAAAACAATACCTACATTGAATAACAGAATATATAAATCAACAGATATGAAATACATATGTAAAAAAATTTATTTAAAATTTAAACGTTATCAAATACGTTATCGTGTAAAATGTAAAATACAACCTTACATAATATTATAATGGTAAGTATAATAATCGATGAACTCGGTATGTATATCTTATTTTAAACCAATACTGACCCGGATTTTAAAAACGGAATATAGTCGGAGCGTAAAATAAAAATTGGAAATATTCATATATTGGTAACCACAAGCCAGCCAAGTGACCACAGCAACGAATTGTAATGACAGATGGGACGTATATAATTATATAAAAGAGAATAGTGTATATGTTTCCCTGGAAACCAAATTAATAAACTCGTCACCATATACCCCCAGTGGCGTATTTCGGGAGATTTTCCGAGAGTGTCTAAGATATTGGAGACCTTACCGACACAATTGAAGGACGACACACTTCTTCAGTTCATAGTTAATTTTTACAAATATAATATTAACCTCAAAGGTAAAAGGCAATCTTCTTTTAGACCACTCGGCTAATAGAAACGCTATACGATAAAAATAAAAATAGCCCTGTGTCAGTACCTTTTTTTCATTACCGTGCAATTAGATTTAATTCTTCTTTATGTGGATTAAACATTTGGCGATTTAATTTTTATTGTAGCCTCGGTGTTTTATGTAGGTATGCATACAATTAGTTTTTAGTCTCTTATTTTGCATGCGCAGCGTCCTTTTATAATTTATTGGGCCACTTTCTTTTCTGAGTAAATTAAATCCCAGACGATGCTCTTTATTCTTAGATACTGAGTAGTTTTAACGTAAAAGTGCGTCGTTGTCAAATTAAAGATCAAAACCTTATCTATATTATAACTCGGGTGATCTTTGATAAAATATTTTTAGCCAAAGTTATAGGCCTTTGATTAATATTGTAAAATTAATGTCCTATAACTCTGTTATAAAATATTCATCTGTCAATCTTTCAAGACAAGTTCATGATTTTTAATTTTATATAGATTCGTTTTCGCTCTATATAACTACCCAATTTTTTAGAAAATACATTTTCTGAAACATGTTTTTATAAAAAAAAAAATAATAATAATAATAATAGCTACAAGATGTGTTTTAGTACTTGAAAGGAATAACAAAAAAAAATATTAATACAAATAATTTTGTAGTCTCGTTTAGATATTATTGACAAAAGTAGGTAATAATAAACGTGGAAAACTAAGATTTTTAAGTTGGGAGATGTCCGGACATTGAGGAAACCCCTCCCAATTGTACCACATAACGGGCATATAAGGTATCTAAACTTATATTTAGAAATTCAAAACTTAAAAAACGGAAACACATCGTAAACATTTTAATAGGTATCACTAGCACTAAATTCTGAAATGTACTTTAATTTAAGCTCGGTTTTTCATTTTCACCAAAATGATTTCAAATTAAAATTTTAAACCCAGTCAAATATAGTTTAAATGTCGATTCAGTATCAATCCACCCAATTACTATCTATCGCAGTCATTCCACTGGGGCAATAATGAATGTCAAAAGCTTCGAAATTAAATACAGAACACCTGCAAACATTTTTTTAAATAATTTCAAAAATCCATCTTGACCAAATGACAAAAATTACATTGTTCAAGAAAATATTTAGCTCTACGACGTATAAATAAATAAACATATATTTATAGGTTTCACCCAGGGCTATCCCGAGTGGAAAGGGGTATCTATCCCCTCCACTTCGGAAAGCAGTCGACAAAATTAAGTTCAGTTGACAAATAGTAGAAAAAGTCGATGCCCTGTTTTTTAACGTTTATAAAGTATTTTGGTTTAATTTTAAGTCGACTAACTATAAATTATTAGAATCGTAGTCGGCAGAATGGGAAAAAAGTTGATTACCTTTTACTTTTTGCTTATTTTATGTTTTGAAGAGAAGTACCTATATTATGTAATGTTATATCATTTTTTTACATTTTCACCTCTCCCCCCCCCCAAAAAAAAAAAAAAAATCTTTGTTCGGGACAGCCCTGGTTTCTCCTCGGGTTTCACGATGGAAATTAACTGTTGTAAACAAATTTTAACGGCATTCCTGAAGTAAAGACGTATTTCCATGTTTACTGTTTTCGTTATTTACAGGAATAACAGGAATATTCAATTATTCATTTTTTTTTTTCAGTGATGACGATTGTGTGGGTTAAATATTATATTATATAATATAAATTCGAATAATGGATGAAATTTAAAGATTTCTTTTTTAACGTATGTATATTTATAATAAAATAGTGATAGTTTATACATATATATAGTACCATTTTAATATTTGACGTTACTCGTCAAATCCATCAGAATTAAAAAAAAAAAATAAAATAAGGCCTCGTTTTACCATATTCGGATCAAGTTTGATATTAATATTACTACGATGACATTCTTATTGCATGAACAGTCATATAGTTTTCAATGGTCTCGTATTAATAAGTATTTTTTTATTTTATTCTTTTTAAAATCTAATTGCCAATATCTAAAAAATGTGGTCAGTTAGGTAGGGATATTGGCTGAATGAACTTTGCCCGTCAACCAGTAAAACACTGGTAATAGACATATTGATATTTGATAGCAATGCGTTAAGAGGTGATATCTAATTAACACACCGAAAAAATATAATTTTTTTGAGAACACTAACCAATCAAAATAAATTTAAAGGGTTTATTATACATGCGTAAAGTACAAAAAAAAAATTGAAAATTGCGTTTTAGTTATATAGCTACAGTTTAAGAGCGCTTTTTAAAGTCCCTCCACTGGCAAAAATGGAACATTTTAATTTAAAATTTAGAACAAAATTATTTTTTTTTTAATTATTTACATTAGTTTTGTTAGAGTTTTGTTTTATGTATCTATGAAGCTACAACCAAAATTTAATGTAAATCAGATGAGAACTGTTTGAATTGTGTTTTCATTCAATTTTAAAAACGTGCAGATTTCGAAATAATTACATTTAAAGTATAAGGGGAACTGCACTTCTTCAGTGTTAATTATTGTTTTCTGTCAAAAACTCCAACAGGGTTGAGTGGGAGCGTTTTTACGTATATATACGTAAAAATTATTACTTACGTATCTTACTTTAATTTTCGACTGGACTACGAATTGCTACTTTCGCCGTAAATAGACTGTTCCGTGTAATTTGAAGCACTCAGAGGCACTTCAGAAAATAATCTTCAAAATTTTTTTTAAAAAATGTCACTCACAATTCCTTTTATATTTCATATATATTTTTTGGGGAGGAAGATTATAGGGCATTATTTATGCTAATAAAAAAAATTACTAATTGAATTGTATATATTTTATGGTGAAGCAAAAATACGACATACCTACTCATATTGAACCATAACACATGAATTATGAGTTAAATTTCGATTTTTATGATTTCTAACGACAATTTTTAAAAAAGAACCAGCTAATAGGAATGCAGGTAGATTCATCAATCGTTGATGAATTTTAAAGCAATGATAATAAATTGATTTTTTTTAATAAAATTAATCTGAGTGAAATATATACATAACTATAATACTGTCTAAATTAAAAAGTCTATATAATATATATATATATTATTTCATTAACCGTGACAAATGTATTTGTTGTTTTTTAAACCGTAATTTTCCATCATACTTCTTGAAATGTCTTCTTAAATGTACCAGCAAGAACAAATTTTCTTTCAAAAGTGGTCTTTATTCAAAAACTCTTACTTCACTCCTTCTATCCTAAAAACTACACATATTTACAAAAAAATAAATAAAAAAAAATTTTATTTAAATTTTCGTTTTATGAATTACTTACCGATAAAGTGTTAAAAAGTTTACGAAACTTTGTATCTCTAATAAAGTTAATTTGAATACTTTTCGAAAGAAATATTCTCAAAAAAACTTTTACTGATGTATTTTTATTCGCCTAAAAATACATTTTTTCGTCGAACATGAATAATTTTTATGTAGCTATTTATGATTTATTTTTATATTTATTGAAAAATTAAAAATATCTCATGATAGCATAACATGAATAAATAAATACGTAATCATTTGAATTTTAAATTTATTTAGATAAGAACTAAATAAAAATAAAAATCATAATGGCGGAGCGCCTACTATTATTAATAATAATATTATACGGACACGATGGTAAAGTCCATTACCAATGACCTATCATTATATCCATTATCTTTTCAGAGCTCTCGCTAAATAAACTTCATAAACTGGAATAATATGATATGGTCTGAAACGTATATTATAGAATATACCAAACAATCAGCCATTGAGTAAATATCTACTCGGATTTCTACACGATAATTGATGAGCAAGATAAAAAAGATAGGTAATAAATTTATATTCGATAACTACCTACTTAACTGAATTATCCGGGAAGTCGTAAGATCCATGTCCATGTCTACTTGTTACTGTATTATATTATTTTAATAATTAAGCAAATCGGCAGAAATCGAACATACGAATCATCGTGCACAAATCAAATCACTAAAAAAAAAAAAAAAATTCGATATCAAAAGAGTAAAACCTACCGAATGAAAATTCTAAAATAATAAGTACACATACCTCTAATGAGAGACGACTGATGTCTAGTTCCAAATTATTATTTACAAAAAACTATTTAAATTATTAGAAAATAAGCCATGTCTAATGAATATTCGGTACCATTAATTACATAAAATTTTATTTATAGGTAATCGATGATAATAGTTTACAAGGGTAAAAAATTAATTATTACAATAATATATATATATTTTTATATAGATATATTCATTTTCTGGGCTAATCTAAACAATTTAAAAATCATAGATATACAGCGTACCTATTATTTTATAGGGAGCTCTTAATAAGTTAAAAATTAATAGAATACTTGTCAAGTATTCGAAAAGTATTCCGAATATAAAATAAAATTACTCTTTACAAGTATGGTGAACAGTGTAGTGATACAATACATTTCAAGTATAAATTTGAAGCCTCTTTCTTGATTATTTTCCGAATAAACTATAAACATTTTTGTCAATATTCAGTAGTTTTTCTTCACACATAAAAACACTATTGGGTAAATAAAAAAAAGATGCCTTGAAAGTAAGTACCATAAGTTGGAAAAAAAATGTCTTTACACCAAAACCCAAAACTCAAATTCTTCTATCCGAAAAGTTGTTTCCAGAATAATTAAATGATGAACATCATTGTGAATGATAACAAAAAACATAAGCCACTCGAAATCTTATAATATTGCCATAAATAGCATAAAATTGGTAAAAAAACAAATCGCAAATATATAACGTCTATAAACTGTTAAAATATATCATACTAACCGATGCGTTTAACCGTTATTTTGGAATTACGAAGAAGTAACCATAATTTTTTTAATGAATACGTGTTATTCTAGTTTTCTGTACATGAAAAAATACGGAAATAGGTAATCGAAAAAAAACATGATTCAACAAACATCTACTAGAAAAAATTTTCAATTTGAAGAAACTGCGAACTAATATATTTCTGGACAGAAAAGTATAGTTTGCAGAAAATAAAATATCATTTTGTAAAATTATTATAAAAACTCCGCTCAGAATCTCAAAAAATAGTATTATAATATTTACGTTTATAATTTTTAGACAAACAAGAAATTTTAATTTTATATTTTTGATTGGGTACCTATATTTATATTTGCGTTTTTCCAAATTCGCAATGGAAAAAAAGTGTAAATTTCAGATTCTCGGCGAAGCAAAATATCTCACATATGGTGTTTATTACTATTATTATGATTTTTTTTTTTTCATCATAAACTTGTTTTGGATTTTGACCTTCCGACGGACACTATTGATCCAATCGATACACGTGCAGTAGGCCACTTTCCGGTAACACGCGTGATCACCGGAGCGGTCATTTTTTCAAAAAACGCTCGCAAGGAAAAATTACAACGGAAAAGCAAATAATTCCGAAAAACGTCGAGTCCAAGATTTTGAAATTTTCCCCGAGTTCCGAGTCGTTTTATCGATTAAGTTAAACGGTTTGACCACGTTGTTGTACAAACTATTCAATATATCCACCGCCACAGTGTTGTTCTGCGCCGAACGACGAGCGAAGCGTTTTCACCGTGTTACTTAGGTACCTTTACTTACCAATTTTTTTTTATTTTTTTAAATCGAATTTTCAGCCGATATACCTATAATAATCAATCATGATGTGATCGATCGTGAATTTCAAAATGTATACAAACGAGTGTATTTAGTCATTATTAATAATAATAATCGTATACCGTACGTTTTATTCGTATTTCGCATCAGAAGTGATAATTTAAACAATAATGATAATGTTAACAATAATGATTATAAAAATAAATACATACAACCACTGGCGAATTTCAATGGGTCGTCATGATTTTCAGTACGAGTACAGCACGTAGTTATTATCGTTGGTATTGGTTTCGAAATATTTGAGGTTATCATCATATTCTGCGCGTGCAAGTCAAAATCGGCGTGCAAGTCGAAAATCGGTATCGGTGTAAAGATTAGTGTGCAAGTTAAGATTGGTGTAGGTGTCGAAATCGGCGTAGAACTCAAAATCGGCATCAGTTAATTAATAAAACAATATTTTTGTTAAAATTTTACAGTATATTTATAATAAACAATATATTTTTTATAACTTTATTTTAAAATATTTATTTGATAATTACCTATATTTTTTTTCCCGTTAAAAATTTTCATTTTATTGATGAAAATAAATCTATGCAATAATTTATAGAATTTTATTTTTATTTATTTATTTATTTTTTGAGTGGGTAAAGTAGTAAACAGATAAAAATAAAAATGATAAAAAATTGCCCTCATCACATCAATGAAAGTGCTGCTGTAGTATATATTACCCACTACTTTGTATTGAATTATTAATATTATTACACATAAAATTGTTTACAGAGATATAAAATTTATAAAAGTACTTATTATTATTCGACTATATCGGTATATTATGTTTTTATTATTTTACATGCTTTATTTCATATGAAACATACCTACTGTGCATCAAAGTATGGATATTCAATATAGGTTTCTCATAGGTTCTATACTGTTTTTTATTAAATAAATTGATTAAAACCATTAGTCGACATCAATATGAAATAGATAATACTTTAAAAATGTCTTCCACGGATAAAGGACAAAGGACAATTTTTTTATACATATACCAATATACCAATTTTTTTTTTTTTTATCTAAGTCATTGAATAGGTATATATGCATTTTATATTTTAAAAAATAATTTAAGTTTTCCAAAAGTTTGAAAATGTGTTTCCTATTTTTCACCTCCTAAAATGTTTTTAAAATGTTAGTAACGTCATTATACAACAAATCCTTCAACTATTAATAACTCAAAATTATATTTATACACAAGACAAATATATATATATTTATAATGCCGTTTAGGGTAAAATTTAAAAAGTTTATACAAATATAGAAATTTAGTAGTAATGAATTATATCGGTGTACCTATACTATCTACTCAAATTCGAATTTTCCGAAAATATGTATAATTACATTTTATGTTTTTTTTTAAAGAAGCACTGGAAGGATTCATGATTAATGAAATATCAGTTTAAACATGTAATTCGATAATATGTTATATATAATATAGGTTTATTATATAGAGTGACATGAGTTTCAATTTTAAACAATAAGTATGACTTTCCAAAAGTTTCAATAGATCATTTACGACTTTCAAACAATAATTTATAGATATTGTAGCCAATAGTTCAAACACATTTTATCCGTTTACACTTTTTTATATTCTATGCGTAGTACCTACATTTTATTGTTAGTAGTACGGAAAACGGTCAATTTTCGATTTTCCAATATTTTCTCAGAAAAGTTTCTGATTATTAAAAATGTACTGTTATTTTCATTACTCTTGAAAACTACTGAGAAAATAAAAATTGACCTATTTTAAAATACCGACTACAATAAATATGTAACCCAAATGAAATAATACATAATATGCATTATATAATGGCATTTATGCATAGTATAGAAATCAAATCAAATGTCGAAGATTTCTTATCAACTTTCGACATATCACTGTTATAACCCCACAATTAACCTAAAAAAAAGTAACCTATAAGGTTTTGTAACCGAAACTAAAAACCAAATAAAAAAACGTAAGTTCTTTGAAAACCAAAAATTTAAATCGTTGAAATTTATACCGTAATTCCAGAATGTAGGTATTAATAATGTACATATTATTTGATACTTCTAAAAATTGCTTGATGACTAAACTTCAATTATTCCGAACCCTTCATATATTGTGTTCTTCCACACTACAATAATTGACATTTGTCGATAATGTCTTAAAACAGTCTCTGATGCCATCATCTGCACTATAAAATATACATGTCATGTGAAGATAATATTATCCGCTATATTTTTTTATTTTTTATTTTTATTTCAATATTTTCAATTTATGATTTGTGAATGAAATATTCAGTACACGTTGTACTATACTTAAAAACGAAACCACGTGGTTATAATTGGTAGGTATATTATTTCAGGTGTACTCTATTAGGTATTCGATGAGTAAACTTTTGAGTATTGTATAATAATTATTAGTGTATGAACAAATATTAATATGTTCTAAACTGTACATACGCACTGATTAAACAGTGATTTGTCAATAAAAAAATTCGCGAGTATACGTCATTTTCAAAAAATGTTGCAGGTCTCTCAAATAAAAATTGGTGAATCATACTTACTTTTGAAGTTTTACGTTTTTGAATAAATGCAGTTATTTGGTTATTTGGTATTCACTCACACCGATATTTTTTATATACCTGCTTGTGCAGTTTTCCATAAAAATAATTTTGGTGAAATCAGACTTGTCGGACGGACTTAATTTGGATGTTACGGTCTTTTAAAGTTTACGAATTTTTCGTTTTAACATTACATTGTATGTAAAAATATATTTATATAGGGTTGGGAAAAATACTATAAAAAATTTATCTTGATACATATGATACGTGATACATTCATTTTGAGTATCTTGATACAAGATACATACATCATGCATTTCATTTGTAGAAAAGATACAAGATACAAATATTAAAGATACATAAAAGATACAAGATACTCTCAAAAATATAATTATTATTTTATACTAAAAATTGTTGTTACTTATTACAGTTTTATAAAAAAAAAAAATATGTATATTATATAATAAACATTTCTCAAAATAATTACTAACAATAATGTACAAATGAAATAATATAATGACATAATATAGAGTCATATAAATAAAAATGAAAATATAAGTGTATCAAAATATTTTATAGGAGAGTGAAATATGTTTGAATAGTATTATATTTTAATAAATACAAGTAAGATACCTATAAAAACGAATATACAAAATTTTTTGGTCTATTAGTTTTTATGGGTTTACAATTAAAATTAGGTTATGAAATTTAACGGACAATTTTAAACAGGAAATTGTTTCCAGCCCAGTAAAATTCTGTTTTAACCACATTTCACTGTGTGTCCTAAAATAATATGAAAATGTGAATAAAAATTTACAAAATGAATTTTCACGATATTTTCATCATCATATTATTCCCTAAAATAGATTATTATTGTATTATTATCAATAATATTGTAATCCAATTACATATAACGCGAACAATAAATTTAAGATAATTTTGAACAGGGTTAATTAGTGGGCTGGATAAGGTTGAATGGTAAACAAATAATGAAAAAAAAAAAAATGGACAAAAAAAATATTCACAAAAAATGCACACGATATCATTCTTTAAAAAATTCAATATTATTTAATACGAATTATTTAGTTGAAAATTCCAAATATAAGTCATATTAAATCGTATGACTAATTTCACAGTACTAGTTGCAGAGAAATACGAATTAATTTGCGACCTCGTTTTACCTCTTTGAATTTAAGTGTTTTGTTTTTTTTATTTTTAGAGAAAAAGCGCGAATTCTCGTTACGAAATATATGCAAATGAAAAGTGTACGTAAATTATTTATAAAACTAAACTAACTTATAATTGCATTGAACAACAGAGGAAATAATACGACTAATAAAAAATTAATTAGGTTTTTACCTATACCTACATTAGACTTAAAAACCCTTGCATTTTCCTAATTGAATTATTATAGGTGAACGCCTATGCGCCTACAACGAGTGCGAGTTAAAATTCAAGAATAAAAAAAAAAAAAAACGCAATTTGAATACAGCAAATACTTTGCATAATGAAATCACGTCCGTCTAAAAGGGTTGTAATTCTGTTTGCCGGTTATTACGTATTTCATTATTATTCGTAAAAAATAAAAATGAAAATGTGCGTATGATATAATAATATTTTTTAATTTGAAAATCGTATACCGACCGAATTATAAAAATTAAAAAGCACTTGTATACAGTATGATAATAGTTTACAAAAGCATTTTAAAACATTTATACCGTCTAAACCTGTGCGGTTTTGCTATTAATAGCGTACACAAAATCAATAGGTACCCACTATATGTTCATAGAACGTATTTTCTACTTCGCTTTGTTTTTCTTGGTCTGTCGACCGTACGGCTGCAGGAGGAGATTGATGATTAAACGTACACCTAATGGTAAGTTAATCAAATTTTTCAAACTATCGTTTTGCAAATAAATATTACACACAAACGATTGTTAAAATACTATAATATTGTATATCGTTAAATATATTTGTATTATTTACAATATTATTAAGAAAGATGCAAGCCAATGCAACTATACTATTATTTCTTTTTCTTTTTCTGTTTTTTTTTTTTTTTTTTTTTTTTCAAATTTAAACCGATTTCAATTGTATTCTAAATGCAAAATAGTGTATATTATTGTACACAATATTATGATTTGAGATATGCGTAAAAAAAAAAAAAAATAATAATTACCTATGGTGGTGGCGCATCAGCGTGTGCACTGTTTCAATGTTCTAAGAGGACGTCACACGAGCATTTGCCCATCATTATAGCAATGTGATGTAGCTCCTACGTTAAAATAGGTTAATTAATAACAATTTTGAAAAGGAGAATATTTTCTAGAAAACCCACATATCCTTTTCGTAAAATATCAAAGAAGTTACAGAGCGTTTTTTAAGTTTTCCTTTTTTCCTTTTTTTTTTTTAAACGCTGTAACTTCTTTAATATAAACAATATTTTACAAAAAAGTAAATGTCTAGAGAATATTCTCCGTTTTCAAATTGGTAACGGGTGTGTTTTTTTTTTTTTAACTATAATTTTAACGTAGACGCCACATTATGACGTCGTCATCTTGAGATATTTGTTCAAAACGCACATACTTATATGCACATTTATAATTATATAAATACATATTTATACCAGGGAGTCAAAACGGGTTTGAACCCGGGGTGAAAACCCGTGTAACCCACAAAATATTAAAACCGTGTTAAAGCCGAAACCCGTAACCCGGAAAAAGTGATACACGTTTTTTAAACCCGTACCCGGAACCCCGAAAAAATTTGAACCGTTTTTGACCACGTATTCCTAACCCGGCAAAATGAAAACTGTGTTAAACCCGAAACCTGGCAAAAACGGGAAACGTTTTTAAATGCGTAACTGAATTTTTTTTGAAAATTTGGACAACGTAAATCGAGTGAAAATAATAAAATATAAAAATAAATATTCAATATTAAATATAATAAATAAATATAATAGTTCATGTGCCATATCTTTGAAATAATCAAATGTTTTTCTGTTTGAATCTACTTGGACGTTTGATTACAGAGAA
>JAIPRL010005936.1:0-29661 GCA_025469235.1 Pemphigus obesinymphae | reverse complement strand
AATAATAATAATAATAATGATAATAATAATGATAATAATAATAATAATAATAATAATAATAATAATAATAATAATAATAATAATAATAATAATAATAATAATAATAATAATAATAATAATGATGATGGTGATGATTTATAATAGTAATAATAATTATAATATAAAATATAAACAAGACGCATTTTTTTTTTAAAATTATATACAAATAAAATTATACATAATATAGGTAGTCTCAAAATAATAACTAAAACATAATCGTAAAAATGAACATTAAATTAAGATAGGTAATAGGATATGATTTTATTTGGGTATAATAATATGACATTTTTGTCTAATTTATATTATATAATATAGGTATAGGTAGGTACAAAATGGTCCACAGAATTATAGCGACAAAATAATAATATTATTACGTTGATATAATATACCTAAGTTAGGTAAATAATATGTTTTTTTTTTTTTTTTTTTAAATTTTGATTACTTAAATGTAAGAAAAAAGAACGAAATCGATCGTTTTTAATTTGTGTTTTGAAAATCACCGTTATTATAATATATTGACGATAAATGATAAATTATTGGGTTAGATTAGTGGTCGGCAACCGTTTTGAACTCACGGGTCAAAATCATATTTTATTAGATTTGAAGGCTATGATTATAAACCGTGGTATTTTAAAAAAATAATTTTAATTACGGGCACCCAAACAGGATTCAGGGGAGGGGCATGCAACCCTCCGGAGAATTACTTTACGACAGGTTTTGCTGAAACCGGTGTAGTAAAATATATTAAAATATTGCCGTCGAATACAAAAAAAAAAAAAGATGTGAATTTTAAAATCTGGACGAAGTTTATTCTCTCATAAAATATACCTACCCTATATAGGCGCCATTTAGAACGACCCTTGATTTATTACGTTTTGCCGGGAAAACTTAAAAAAAATTACGAAAAAAAAAAACAAATAATAATAATAATAATAATGTAACTATTGATATCTATTCAATAAAATTAGAAAATATACGATTAACCATGTAAAATTACCATTTTTATAACACTAAATACAGAAAAAAATCTTAAACCTATTATAAAACGCCTTAACTCGCTCGGCCACATTGTCTCTAAAAAAAATCTCTAATATTGTTATAAATATTCAAAAATTGATACAACAATAAATTTGATGATTTTCAGCAAGTAATACCCAGTACCGAAATACATAGGTAGGTAATATTTGACGAATATTTTGATTTTGATAATGAAATAAAATTCCCAGCCAAAATTGATTCGTCCATTTTTGATCGTAATTTGAAAACGAAACAATAAATTTCGGCAAAAATATTTTACACTGAAAATGGATATAGTACCAACAGGAACTTCTTATCTTGCCGAAATAATAAAGTACCTACAATTTAATAAGTGTAAATCATTCCTGATAAAATAAACATGTTTATATCGTATTTAGAGAAGGCTTCTTTTAGCAGATGATCGATCGTACTAGATAATAGACAATATCTATTATAAAAAAGTAATATAAATTTCGTCCGAATAAAGCTTGCAAGTCGGGCCGACCACTGGATTATATAGTACGTTTTTCGGTAGGTATACGTTGTTGTAATATCGGATAATAAAATTTATTAAATAATAATCAATATAAATTTCAAGGTTATATTGCGGAAACTGTTTCATTATCGAATTTTACAATCATAAGCAATAAAAATATATATGATACGTTTCTATATTATAATATATAAATAATAATATAAATAAAAACAACGGAACCTTAGAACTTAATTTATTGAAATTTGGCACTGATTTTTTTTTTTTTTTTTATGTTTATATAATATTTTAATTTAGTTAAAATATACAATATAACGTTTTGATCATTACCTATTTATATTTATTATGTTAATAGTCAATTAAAATACAATATAAAATGTGGTGTTTGCTTCGAAATTATTTTATAATATACATATAATAATAATAATTATAATATGGACGGGAGAATAAATTGTCGTACATTTTTCGTCATAGTGTTTTAAACGCATAATATTATTGCCTATGTGACATTACGTGCTCGTGTCGAATAAAAAGAAGTATTCTTCTTTTAATCTGACTGTACAATATATTACAATATATAATTCCCGTCAATTTACATAATATATTATTATATACTTAATGTATAATACGTAAATACTACATTTACACGATGAAACCCTAAAAAGGCCCATAATAATAATAATAATAATAATTTATATTATCGAGTAAAACAAGAGAATGATTTAGAAAAAAAAAAAATGTAATGAATATATTATATAATATTATACACAATTCTATTTAATTAAAAAAAAAAAAAAAAAAAAAAAAAACGATCGTTCAACAGTACCAATATAAAGTAATATTATAAAGAGTTAAACAGCTTAAATACAATAATATAATATTTTATTATTTTAATAATTTATTTAAACAATAATTTTGATTTTTAACCTATATCTAATACTATTGAACAGTAGATGCTGCTGCTGCTGGTATAGTTAAATCGAATCCTCGCGCGAATAAAATAATTATTTTGGTTTAAAAAAAAAAAATTAAATTATAATTTTATAAAATATTACCAACAAGACCACAACGACGAAGGGACAATATTATTGTAATTAACGGACAGTGGTGGATTTGGGGAGGGACTCTTCATGTTTTCATGTTTAACAGCGTACCCCTTAATTTATTTATATCAGGGAACGCAGGGTGGTCTGTTTTAATTTTTATTTAACATTTGTTAAAATTGTAAATTTTTTCGGAAAAATCGTGAAATTACGAAAACGAATGTTTTTTTTTTGTTCTTATCGTACAATAAGTTTTAGATAAAAAAAAAAAACATGATATAAAATGTTGATTAGTTGATCTTATTAAATCATATAGGTAACAATAATAATCTTCATTGTCCGTGAAGGGCTTAAGCCTAAAAGGATGGCGAAATCAATGCGACACCGATAAACTTCATTTCGGTCTTTATCTACAACATTCTCGATTATTCATTTAAAAGGAAAGGTGTTAAATTATTTTAAAAGAGGAATACTTGAACTGTATATGCTATCTTGAAAATATGTAACCCAACAATGACGTAAAAAAATTTTGGATTTTTCTATTCTATTCATGTTATACGTAATAATCTAAAATGTTTTTTAAAAATGTCCCTTGGTTAAGAAACTTTAGATGGGGGGTGTGGGGGGGGGAGGGCCAATCCTCCACGGCTTACTTTTTCTTTAATATGTCCCGGAACGCTGATTTTTTTAACTAAGCTCACAGTCCGTCCTTGTTTTTTTTTTTCCAATTCAACCACTGTTAACGGATGTATAATATCATGTACATTGTGTCGTTTATATATAAGGACTAATCAATTTGACGAGTCGTTAAACAAAATCATTTGGCAGATAGATAGGTACTACATTATAAATATTATACCTTCATAGTAACTGTGTAAAAAAAAAAAAATTTAACACGTCGAAATTCGAACGAAACTATAAATCTTTTTAGCTATTTCTCAATAATATTCCGTAAATATAATAAACAATAATACGCGTAACTCGACCAGTAATGATTAGTATTTTTTTTTTTTTTTTTTTTGGACGAATTACCTATATTATAATATGCGCCTTGACTAAAATCGGAAGGTATCGTAACGACGTAACCTCAAAGTAGGCGCAACCTAACCTATATATTATACAGAAAGGCATTTCATACGTAGACGCCGCCGCCGCCGCCGTAGTTTATTTCGATAAAAACGTAATAATATTAACTCATAAATCAACATTTTATAAAATGTTTCATATAATAATATATAGAAATACTATGTGTATATATATATATATATATAAACCTATCATATACATAATAAATAACTTAAATAACTAATAAATAAATGATATTGTCGTACAACAAAAGCGCGATAAAATTAACGGTTTTTTATTTTTTTTATTTTTTTATCATTATTATTATATAACTAGCGAATATCTTTAATATTATTATTGCGGTATAAATCTAGTGTAAATGGAGTAAAATATTATCAGAAATAAAAAAAAAAAAATGCGGTACACTTAAGCTGGGGGGACGCCATACCGACAATTTTTCAATGAAAAACTTGCATTAGCATATTTCATTTTTATCGTCTCACAAACATGTTAAAAATACGAAATAAAAAAACGAATGATATGAACAAATATTATCTAGCGACTGATAGTGTCGATTTTTGAGACATGCATTTTTACGTGTTTTACGGGCCGTTAAAATATCATTTTTTAAATTTTCTTAACAGTCTATAAATCGTGTGAAAATGCATATATCAGAAATCGGTTCCGTCGGTCGCTAGAGAATTGTGTTCTTTATATATTTTATTTTTCATTTTATATTTCCACAATATTCTCAAGTTGATGAAAATGAAAAATGCCCAAACATGTTATTTTTAAACAAATATCGTGATTACGCGACAATTAAAAATGGTACCTACTGACATAGGTATATTTTTAAATTACTTTAAAAATATATTTAAATATTTTTAATTTGCTTGATTATTATTTTTCTAAAAATTTAATAAAAATTGGGTGTGCGGCGTCCTTTTAAGTGGTTAGTTAAGAGGCATTAGTACGAGTCTTTTTTTTGGGGGTAAAATGGTGGAGTATGAAAATTGAGGGGAAAAATGATAAAGACGAATAATTTTTAGAATCAATATGTTACAAAAATGTAGAAAACACTTATTAAGACACTTATCATGAGAATATTATGTACCTACACTTTTGGGTGTGCAATACCTACGTATATACTTTTGGGAAATATATTACAATTCGGGGACGGGTGTGCATAATTATTATTGTATTTTGAAATTCATTTTCTGTTAATTATAAATAAAATTATAAACTCGAGAAAAGACCTGACGGTTTAAATTATTTGCTCTTTGTAATATTGACACATTTTTGATCCTCGAATTTAAACTCGATTGATGGATTTTACGGCACTATTTTACCCTCTTGAAAACATGCAATTTTTTCGCAATTATAGTGCTCTTATATATTATGGAAACTCTAATTTTTTACAGTGAAAAAACTCGACTTAAAAATATCAAATTATTTTCTGTCAAGACGGTTTTTTTTTGGGTAGAAATCTATTTTTGAAAGTGTACGTACTCACGTCCCTTAAAACGTCAATTATTCCGAAGGATTCAAAAAACGAATAATAATTAATATAGGTATGCCGACGTTATAATATAAGAAAAATAAATTCAACTGTTTACAATATGAAGGAATGCACGAAAACCCTGCATTTTATATCATAATATACCTATATTTTATTGTAAAAAATCGTGTATAGTGTTTCGGTGATTTTTTTATCGTTCCTATATTTAAACATATAGCGGAATAATATTTTAGAATAAAAATGATTTGCCGTATTCGTTTAATAACTATGTCATTACTATTTTTAAGTGTTTAATATAATATTATATACTTAACATAATATTGTACATTATGTAAAAAACTTTAAGTATATAGGTAAATATACCTAGTAGCTCAGCTCACTAAAATAGGTATCTCTAATACATACATATTTTGTTCATAACTATATATAATAAATACTTTATTTTCTAAAATAGTCAATTTTAGGTTTTATATAATACAATAGATAATACATTTCTGTGTCAATTATTACAATTGAACAGTTTAAAAAAATGAGTTAAAAATAAATTTTTATAGTACCGTATTATAATATCTATATTTTCGTCAAAAATACGATTAACGTATAATATGACCTCTTGGAATAATTGTAAATACTTTGTTCGTTTCATAGTAAAATACGAATTCTAGAGAATTCTAATTCATAAATATATTATTATAGTATAATAAGATATGAAGGAAGTCAACACAGCATCATACCTGTATATATATATATTGTATATATATATTGTGTGATAGCAAAACGACGAGTCGAAAATTTTAACAATATTGCATTATTTACTCGAATAAATTTAATTAAATTTTTTTTTTTTTTTTTTTTTTATCAAATACTATTTAGTATGACAGAAAAAGTTTCATTTTACATTATACACGATGTTTATATAATATTTCCTAACGTACTGCAAAATGAGCTTAAAGTTAGTTTGAAAAGGTATTTACTTATTTATTTTTTTAATGGTTTTGAAAAGATTTCCCTTTATACTCATGGAGAGTACGAGTATTTGCAGTATACACAATTATTTATAAATCAATACCGACAAACGCCACAATGATCTGGGGAAAAAGTCCAATAGGATGTAAAATAATATCATGTGCGACGAATCAAAATGTTCAATCGAACGATCGTTTTTATTGTTTGTACTCGACTTTCGCCGTCGCGATCAACGACGGTGTCGCGTCATCTTGCTGCAAGACTTCGTCGGGAAGAGGCCCCTTAATGTCGTTCATCGTGTATTTTGTCTTCGTTTCTCTCAGTTTTGCCTCTAAAAATGTTCACGTGTGTGTAAATCACCGTTTAAATGTATAATAATAATAATAATAATAATAATAATAATAATAATATATTGTGTAAAGTTATTATAATATTTTACACACCTCTTTTCGCTTGTTCTTTCCATTTGATTTTGTTCACGTTCAAACATCCGTTCCATGGTTTTTTTATTTTATACAGTTTGTTGACGTTATCCAATTTTTCCAAGGCCGTTTCTTGGTCTGAAAAACGGTAAGATTTAATGATATTTCATTATTTTGTACGACGAAAACCAGGACGGGCCGGAATGACCACGTTTTCCTTCAATGCTCGAAATACCGCGAAAAAATTTAACCTACTGTCATCTATCCACTTGGATTCAATTGGCTCTGTTCGGTATTCCCGAAAATTAGTCGGACCTTCGCGGGGAGAGAATACAGTTTTGAAATTGATCGCCTTGTCGTGTCAAGGAAACGGATAATATTACGTGTCTATGCATCATTTTGAATGTGTACACAGTACACACAAACCAATTAAAACGAACACAAAAAGTGTATTTATTTATTTTTATTACGTATTATTATTAATACAAAATATGTATAAATAAAGAAAAAATTGAAAAAAAAAAAAATTGCCTACGGCGATTCGTTTTTGAGCTACAGCGTTTTAAAAATCACTCGTGACGTCATACGCTGATCATATAGGTACACGACGGCGGCGGCCTACGGTTTTACACGGGAATCATCGACGCGGCTTAAGTTATTTGTTTATATTTTTCGTTACATTGGACGAAAATGAAAAATCGATTCGATTTTCATAGGTCCGCGTGTTTTGCTAGATTTTGGTGTAAGTTTTATCGTATAAAAACAATTATAACACATAAGAAAAAAATGTATTAAATAGAAAAAATATTAATATTAATAATTGTAACATTATGTAATTATATTATTGAAACCTACGGGTTTGTTTAAGTCTTACGTTATCGATCTTCAATATTTTGTATTTCTTTTTAAAGGAACATACAACACAAAAAGTGCATTTTTTTTTTTTTTATTACGTATCATAAAACATGCATTATAATATGCTCATTATTGCTTGTCGATCAATGAAGTCGAAAATTAATTTCGGAAAACAAAATATTATCTACGAGTAAATTGATTATTTTTAGATACCTATTTGTTGTCATTGCAATATGTAAATTGTTATTATTGTTATTTATAATAATAATGCACCTACCTAATACCTATACACGTACTATATAGCTAGTCGCTATAGATACTTACACCGTAACCGTATTAGCAGTAACAGAAATTTGGTGTTTTTATATGCATGTCGTATATACCTACAAAAATGGTTGTACGAAATGATCGTACATGAACATTTTGAAAACTCGTTGAAAAATACCTGTTATCGTTTAATATTTACCAATGACATTATACAGCGGTAAAATTTGCAAAATACACAAAACGGCATTAAAATTGTATTTTAAAGTTTAGGTAATCCGAATACTGTATACCTATAAATATTGTATAATAGGTGTAGGTACCTACTCAAAAACGACCAACTAACCAAAATAATGGTTCGTCTGTTTTGCGTAAACATGTTTCCAGTGATGTCCCCACACTTTTTTTGAGAGTGTACTCTCTATCTTTAAGCAGGGACGAGCCAAAGACATATTTCTGGGGATGGGGAGGGGGGGTGCCGACTAAATTCCGAAATACTCCTAATATTCCTCGAAATAAGCATAAAAAAAAAGTCATCAACTTTCTGTTTTTGCCAATTGAGCTGAGTGTTGGGGAGGGTATAACACCCCCACCAGTCTCGTCCCTGCCGTTAAGTACTCAAGTCCAAAACATGAACATTCAATAGTATACATATATTTTTCTTACGATTTACAGGGGTAGATGCGAAGATCTAGGTGATTTCGATAGTATGGAAAATAATAAAATAATTAAAAGTAGGTACCTAATTAGGTATATTTCTTCTTAAAGTAGTATAGAGACAGTACAAAGGCCTATAGCGGGAAAATTAATAAATATAAATTCCAAATATAAACTTAATCATAAAAATAAAAATAGACTATAACTTTTGAGGCCTTTTTTCAGTAAGTACTTATGATTTTTTTGTCCTTTGCGTATGACTTGAGATTTGAGAGTATAAGCAGTATACCCACGATTTTTGAAAAAAATCATCAGAGTATACGGCGTATATGAAGTATACCCTATGGGAACACCACTGCATGTTTCTAAAATAAATATCGTGATTACAAAATAAAAATAAAAAAGTGATATTGACCCTTTTTAGATTGTTTGATTTTCATTTACCCTAAAACGTCTTGTGTAGAACTCTTTAAAATTTTTAATATTTTATACATTTAATACTAAATTTGTATACAGTATATGTATTTTCGTACGATATAACTCGCACCAAAATTTAGCAAAACGCACGGACTCGTGAAAATTGTAGTCGTTTTTCGTTTTCGTTGAATATAACGGAAAATATAAAATATATGATTATCGTAAGTCGTGTCGGTGATTTCTATTGTAAGAAAGCATAGGCCGCCGCCGCATTGTATGATCTCACGCCGCCTTCTTTCCCGACCCCTAGCTCCTCGACGAATGGACGTAAACAAGTTTTATTGCCACCGTTAATTATATTTATTAATTATTAATTTTAATATTCATTTCGTATCGTATATGGTCCTTTATAATCAGTAATATTACCGTTGTCAGTTCCTTCTCGGATAATTGGGCTCGAGCCGGTTGATATCAGGTCGCCGGCGGGCTCCTCGGAAGAGACTTTCGTGCCTTCAATGGAGCAGCTCATGGCCGTGCACGCGATAGACACGTCGGACTGAACCGTACCGTCTTCTCTCGGGTCGGCGGTTCCTTCGCCGGCCGATGGCGAATCTTTGGGGGGATTGACCAAATTGATCGGACCCAAAATCAGTTCCAACATATCGCTGCATACGGCCATGCTGGGTTCAACGATAAACTCAATGAACCCTGAAAAAAAAAAAATAAAATAAAATAAAAACGAATTTGTCATTTGTGAGTGTTCTAAAAAAAAAAAAAAAATCATTATTCTGATCGATTCATATTGAAATTATTATCTTAAACACCGACCGATCTGAGACTCTGCGATTAACGTGTTGTTCCTGTCACACAACGGGCTGAACGGGAGTCCTAGTTTTTTCTCCATGTCCCCTTGCAAAAAGAACTCCTCCAGCAGCTGACACGTCCACTTATAGTGCAAATCCCATTCTTTGGCCGGATGTGATATATCAGCACAATGTAGCACCATCGACATAGCTTTGGATTTGTCAATTCTGGAAGATTTCAAAAATACCACGCGCTTATACGAGACGCACAACATAATATCCGTCGGAATTTTAATGAGTAGTATTTGAGTAAAAAACAAAGCGTTAAATATAAATATGTAGGATAGATGTCAGCATTGTGTCTCAGATTTCAACGGTAAATTTTATAGGAATACTCATATTTTGTTGACCGGAATCGAAAGTATATTTTTTTCTTTTGTCCAAAACAGCCTATTGTGAACACTTCCAGAAACAGTTTAGCTCAATTTTGAATTTATTGCAAAATAATTGTTTTCACCACCTCGAGAATCACGATTGATGTTTTTATTGTTGATATTTTTTCAAAACTATTTTATTAAATAATTTCTTAATATACACGAAAAATAGATTTCACGAAGAGATATTTCTCCCAAAATTTTCTATTTTGATAAATCACACTCAGGGTTAGCTAAAAGAAGCCAACCCAATACAGAAGCATAGAAAAATTATAGCTTTTAAATTGTAATGCGTGTACAATTTTTCTCCCATTACACGTCTTGTTAATTGGAAAACTGAAAACGCATATGAACTATGAACATATTTATTGGAATAATTATAAGTTTTATAAGACAATATTTTTACCCAAGTTAATACAAATTATATTATTATTGTATAATATAATTATATACATTTATAGTAATAAATTAAAAGCTACAGGCCAAGGTCCAAGGGTTATTCATGAGTTATGAAAGTGAAAACCAAAATATTAATTTTCTTTAAAAAATCTAGGACAATTTTGGAATTTTTAGGGTTTTATGGCAAACATCAAAATTATTTTTTAAAACCAAGATTTTTTCCAACTTTGGTCACATTGTGTTTTGATTTCCGATAGAGAACTTCGTGTGTTGGCGTGGCGGCTTCAGAAATTGCAGAAAAATCGAAAAAATCAAGGACCTTATCAAAATATAGGTTTTAGAGGTCAAATGGTAAAACCAATTTTGAACTGAACTCATAATTGAGCTTTAAAGATAGT
Organism: Pemphigus obesinymphae; assembly: GCA_025469235.1. Classification (NCBI taxonomy): domain Eukaryota; kingdom Metazoa; phylum Arthropoda; class Insecta; order Hemiptera; family Aphididae; genus Pemphigus; species Pemphigus obesinymphae. The sequence continues at coordinate 18,870 of JAIPRL010005936.1, read as the reverse complement.
TATCGAAAGTATTTGTAGTATTTTAAGTTCGATTTCAACAAAACACAAAATAGGTCATCAATATTCCATTCGACGACACGAGATTAATCAAATTTCGCCATTAAATCGTATTCACGTGCTTTTTATTCGTGTTTGAGATTTCTGTGTCTACTTTTGATACTAAAACTGGCATTTATGGCCATTTAAGTGTACCCATTGTTTTCGTTATTATTGTATCGCGTGCAGCTAATTTTTAAACAAACTTCTGTATTCCAATAACGATTTACTATACTCAACTCTTTAAGCTAGTACAGTATAAATAAGTTATTCAAAGTTATTGAGCTTATATTACGTTTTTTGAACGCGAAAAATACCCTATCGACAGATATTTATAATATTGTTATACTATATTGAAATAACAATAATATTAAAAAAAAAAATAATAATCTGCACTAAGTAGCATATTTTATAGACATTTATACAATAAACACATTTCAACGGACAATAAATTGAGTAAAGGTGTTAAAACGCTTCCTATTTAAAACCGTACGGTAATAAGTAGTAATCATAAGTAATATGCACGTAACACGGTAATTATTACCTATTATAATTATTTTATATCTAATACGCTTTTTAAAAATGTTTAATTATCTACTTCAAGTTATAGAACTTTGTATAGGAAATTATATTTAAACTGTTGAAATGCTGTGAAAACTGTGAAAAACAAATTTACACGATATGTGCTTGATTTGGGCTGGGGATGGGTTACAAAAGGACGGTGTATCACTTATTTTAAACAAAATATTTCAGAATTTATATTTAAAATTTTCTAAATGTGAATAATAATTATTTTACTGCAATACAAGACGGTAGGTATATATTTTAATATTGTGTGTGAATTTCAGGCACCAACAATTTATATTGAATTTTATAATGAGTTATAGGCGTTATGGGATCTGGTGAATGTAAAAATCCGAAATTCTTCTACTTTTTCTGACAAATAAAAACAGTTGTTGAATGTCTAAAAAAATCTAAAGTTGATTCAAATATTTTACAGAAGCTTAGATAGTTGGGCGATAAGAAATATTTATATTTCATTATATAATAAGGTAACCTATTATATTACATTTATGTAAATTAAAAATTAAAAATTAAAAGTGACATTAATTCATTATTTTGTTATTAAGTGGTTGATAGAAATGTAGTGCGCATATTTTCTAAGAGTTAATAAGACATTTATTAAATTTAAGTTCTTTAAATTGTTAGTAGGTATATATTATGTTAAATAGGTGTATGATTAAAGGATCTCAAAATGAAACGAATATTCTATTAGGTACGTAAAATTTATTGTAGTTATTTTTTTGTTAAATATTGTAAAAAATACTCACGTTGGTTCTGGTGATGTTAGTAGTGTACGCATAGTTTTTAACTGTTGGAAATGAAAGCTCATATCAGTCGCTAATACCATGTCTATGACTAGAGTTCGAAATTCACGATACTCTTCTTTGCTGAGATTTTGAAGTATATTGCAATCTTCGTCTTTAAAAATTCTGTAATATCATATTTATAAATTATTACAAGATATTTGTTTAAGATATTGAGGTAATAATACAGATATTTGTAATGTACCTACTAACTATTTATAATTTAATTCTAAATTTCCGATGAGATTCTTGGGTAGGAAGAAAGCATAATTTTGAATTAAACACAATAACACTTTTAAACAATTTTAATTACGCTTTAAAATTCACATGTATATGGGTATACCTAGTTCATTAATTTTCTTCTTCTTCTTCTCTTTCATTATATGTATATCCCAAATATTTGAGGTCGGCTACACTTCCACTTAACTCTATCTCCTGAATCCTTTTCACTTACCTCCAATTTCCTCATCTCATTCGCCATCACATCCTCCTATCTCTTTTTCGGTATTTTATCCCTCTCTTTCCATCAACATACATTTCCTTTACTAATCTTACTGCCGCTGTCTATTTCCTCCTTAATACATGCCCAAGCCATCTCAATCTCTTCTTCCTTATTTTGTAAATTATTGAAGCTACTCTTATACTACCTCTTATATGTTCATTCCTTATTTTATCCTCTCTAGTATATCTCCACTTATCCACCTTGACATTCTCATTTCTGCTACACTTATTCTTTGTTTTATTTTCCTATCTGCCCAATATTTTGTTCCATAAATCATTGCAGGTCTCACCACTGTCTCTTTTAAAATGTACTTTTTAACTTAATAGGGATTATTATATCACATAAAACACTTAACGCTTCTTTCCTCTTCATCCATCTACACTTGATCTTGTATTTTATATCCTCTTCGAAACACTTACCTTTCTGTACAACGGACTCTAAATACTTGAACAACTCAACCACTCCCACTACATCTCTACTCAACTTTATTCCCTGAGATTTTAAATCTGAAAATATTAAATACTTTCTATAATGTTCTCTCAACATTTTATAGATATAAAAACGAAACTGAATGTGTTGATGATTGCATAATATTATTAGTATAATTTAGTTTTAATTGTGTTTAATTGTCTAAATTGTAATATTAATTGCTAACATCTAAATTATACGAATAAAGCTATATAAATGAGTAGGTATGTAATTTTTTTTTATATTTAATTACTAAAATATGAATTGAAAGATAAATTACGAAAAAAACTAAAGGTAATCAAATCTCATCATATTTTTTTAATTTTCATTAAATACATTTGAGTATGATAGCTTTTCTTTCTGAGTGGAAAATACATACTGGTAGATTGACTGGTAGACAGCATTGTTTTTCAATATGAGAAGGTGATAATATATTTCGTACTTAAGGGGATTGGAAGCGGTCATTTATTAAGGAGTTGTGTATATATGCAATTATTTGAATTATTCACATTACGTGTTTTTGTGTGAGTAGTATTTGGTCTTTAGTGTGTGTAAATAATACTTTTGGCATAATAATGGTATTCACTCGCACGCACAGGCACATGTCAATAAACCGTATTTAAAAAGACACATTTCCAACATACCGATTGTCCTAGTGAAGCGAAAAGAATTCTGAAAGCTAGTCTGAATTCATCGTGAAATTTACTTTAGAACGACTTTCCCACTTTTTTATTTTTTTTTCCATAATTTTCCCAAAAATTTAAAATATCAATTTTTAAATGTTCGAATATATTAACATTTGAGGTGGACTTAAAGAGAAAAAATTAAAATTTTGGGAAAGTCGATCTACAGTAAATATTACGACAAATTCAAATCAATTTTTATAATCCTTATCGCATCACTAGATCCATCGGTATGTTGGAAATAAAAATGGTCTGATGATAAAATGAAAAGACTCAATTTCACAAAACTATATTTACTTTTATTTGGTATAACTATATTATCATCTTCAGTACCTACACAATAACGACTGAAATGGCCTAAATTGCAATATTACGCGTGTGATAGAGAGAGACAGACAATCGCCGCTTCCAATCCCTATAATTTTTTTCCTTTTACTACTTAAGATCTTGGTAATAATATTATTTCAGTTATTGTATTTTATTTTAAAACTTTAATACCCGCATTTGCTTTCTCCGTTTAATAAATTGATAATATACGAAATTTACGTTCAGAATTTTTATCACAAATTTGTCATTTCTAATTTTAAAGTGAATTAATTTATTACATAATTAATAGGCAAGACCGTTATATATGCTGTAGTGTCTTTTTTTTCAGAAATTTTTATTTTGTACAGAGATATAACTATTTTAAAAAATCATTAATTCAAATAGATATATTTTTCTTTAAAATTAAAATTTTAGAAAAAAGACGACGATATGGCATTGATAATAATTTCGTATATAAATTTGGTAATAGACCAATTTATTCTAATATTAAATACGATATAGGTACCTAGTTGTGATACAAACGTTGAATATAAATTTCGTAAATTATAAATGGGTTAGACGGGGATAGACGATATTACGTCTAGTTCTCAATCGTATACCTAACCATTCGAATAGTTTTAGACAACTTTTTACATATTATTCGAGCGAATATTCTAAAGATATTTTTGGAAAATTATTCGAGTTTTACATTTGTATATGGTTTTATATTTAATACAGTTATTCTCTATTTATTCAAATACCATAATATAGGTGTATTTTAAAACAGTGTTCGTCTCAAGACCGACTTACCTGAATGTTGAACTGATATGATAATTTTCCAACACGGCACGGTCATTATATAACAGGGCGATTTCCGTTCTAGACATTACGTGGAAGTTATTTGTTGTTCCTGTATGTTCGAAATCGTGTGTTATGGCAGCTATTAGCATGGCGAATATTTCTAAATCGGATAACCAGTTCTATACACGACAGAAAAAACAATTCATATATTATGTGTGTATATATATATAATACGGAATGTTTTTGTTGTAGACGAAAGTAAATTTCCTTATTTAATAAAATATAATTGCATAATATGTAGAATATATGTACCTACTGTACACTTATAATAATACATTAAGAGGACTTCACACCAATAATTTCCGGTGGCCAAAATACGTTTACAAAATATAAAAAGGTACCTATTTAAAAATCATAAATTATAAAGTGTGTAAATTTTAATTTGTCAACATTTAGGAGATTACCTTCTTATTGGTCTGTTTTGAATGAAATATTAATTACAAAAATAGTTATAGTGGTTAAAAAATGGTTTTGTACATCTTATATGAAGTCGAATATTATAGAGAACCACTTAAATATCGGGCGTGAGACGTTCTCTTACGTATGAAAATAATGTTTTATCATAAAATAGTTATACATTTCGATAAAAGTATTTAATTCACGATTCGTGTAAAATAATATCAAAAGTCGAAAACTTTCAATTGAAAAAATATTCTTACAAATACAGTCGAGAAATTCTTCTAGAAAAAATCTTCAATTCAACTTGAATCGTAATTTAAAATTTAATGATATAATTTAAACGCATCAGGTTTCCATACATTCGATGAATGTCTAAGATACACCAAACATATTCAAAACTCGAGCATCTGGGAAAATATTCTCAAGTAAAATTCCAATTATTTTGTGTCGCTTAATTTAAAAACACGAGGTATATAATATAATGTCCACAGAAGATAAAATTATTTGTTAGAAAATAATTAGTTTTGCTTCTTTAAATCCGAATAAACGTCATTATATTATTTTATTAAGCTCGAATTTTATTGGTCGTTGAAACGAACGTCTATAGACAATGCCTCGACATCAATTTTCTGATCAATTATCAGTATCTAACCATGCCATTACATATTAATTTGACTAATTACAGAATTTATTTATTTTCTTAAATATTTTTCATTATACACGTTTTAAATTTTTTAATATTTATTTATGTATTTTTACCCAGTTATTATTTTATCATTTTTCAGTACCCGATGGATTTTTGTTATTATTGTTATGATTGTTCTTTCTTTGTGTTACAAATTATAGAAATTTGTACCTATAGAAAATTGTCTTTTAACAATACTTTTATTTATTAACAAATAAAAATAAATAATAATTTACTGAATTAACACATACAAATTTAAACGACAAAATATAAATTAAAATATAATAATTATTATTAAGTTTGATTTGCTCCATAAATACAAGCTATATTATAATATTATAATATAACATATTGCTAAAAAAATACAAAACATTTATAATATGTTCATGTCAAATTAATTTAATTTTTAGTAAATGCTACCATTAATCATTATATTAATAGAAATGAAATATTAATAATTTATTTAAAAGTAATATTGTATGATTTGTACGGTGTAAAATGATAAGATGTTAACTGATATGTGATAGCACGTTGTGATACTGATAAGAAAATTGCTTTCGAGGCTCTATGTATAGACGTTTGTTTCAACAACCAATAAAATTTGAGGTTAATATAATATTATGATGATGTTTATTTTGATTTAAAGAAGAAAAACTAATTATTTTCTAGAAAATAATTTTATCTTTCATGGATATTACACATACCTATTACCTCGTGTTTTAAAATTAAGATATAAAAAGAGTTGGAATTTTACTTGGCCACATTTTTTGGGGAATAAAAAACATGAGAATTTCGATTGTAATGTATCCATACTAGATTCGATTACGATTATAAAGAACTGAATAATCGTGAGTTTAATCATGGTTAATTGCATTGTTGTTTACATATTTCGAAGTTTCAAACAATAATGATAATAAAAACAACGAACGCATAAAATATAAAGCTACCTTAAAATGGTAATTTTTTGTGAACCCATCAAATCAAATATCGGTTATTTCTTGGTGGATATCAATTTGAATATGATGATTAAAAATAACATATTTTGAATAATCGTTGTTTAGTCACTAAACTTTAGTTTATTGATTTAAAAAAACGAGTATATAATTGGCATTTAATCTATATTAGTTGATGCTTTATTATTATAAATTTACGGTCACGGGACATCCATATAGAAGATCAGGGGGCAAAAATAATTTTTTTAATCCTCTGAGTGCTGTGGACGAGTATACTCGTTAAGATATATACAACTTTATCTATTCATTTTATATACGTGAAACGTATATTAATTGATAATAAAATGAAATAATAATGAAATTTCAAACTCTTTGGAAAAAAAAATTAATTACGATTGTTCCATTATGTAAATCAATATTTTCATTATTGCTCTTATCAAGGGTTCTTAATAGATTATTTCATTATGGGTGATGTAAGAATTGCGGGAAAATTTCACGTTTCACGTTTCGAGAAAATTATTACAAATGTCTGTAAAATGTTTATAACCAATTATATTTCAATATGATACAATATTTCATTCTATTTACTGTTTATCCGATAATCGTGATATTTTGGGAACCACTGGCCTCAAAAATTTAAAAATTAAGTATCTCAGTCAATATTGACTTTTTTAAATTTCTATCTTCAATTAATGACTTTGAATGATTTCGGAAATGTTGTGAGTATATAATTGGAAATAAAAAATATGAATTTTATGCAGTCCTGGAGGGTAACAATGTAGCACTGAAAGGGTTAAATACCAAGTCAATAAAATATTTTAGTTAATTTCCCATAGGAAACGGTAAGCAATCTCATTTGCCACCTTCTTAAGGATACCTATATATTCATAGAAAATATAGAATATTGAAATAATAAATACATAAATAATTAAAATTAATTCACGTGACTTTGGTAATTTAATTTAAGGATACATAGTCAAAATAATAAAGTAAAGATTATTACCATGAGTCCAGTCTGACAGAGCATGTAGTGCACAGTTTGTGCGACATCAGCTCCATGTAAATTGTTATGATAGGGATTCTTATGTCTTGAATAACCTTCTTCGATTCTAGACAAAAAATTCTCCATCACCGACGAAGGCACCTGATGGAAGGGCATACAGATTAATAAAAATAATATTATATTAAAATCTATATTTAATACAATATATGATTTCTTTGATTAATTTACATTATATACAGTAAAATAATTATTATATGCTTATAATTCATGTATTTATGATGATTAGATAAGGTGATTTCGGTATATTATGAGGTGATGTATGATAAGAAGTTAAAGGGTTGAAGTGGGACTTAAAGTAGAAGAGTACAAAAATGATATATAATTTATTGTGTCTATTCAAACATTTTATGAATTTAGATTCAGGTTTTTGGTAATGATAAACGTTATATGACAGCTAATCATTTTCAGTAGATTGTACGAGTATATATTTTTGATCTGTGCATATTGTGCGTTGACGCAAAGTAGGTACTGAAATATCTGACAAACTTACTTTAAATTTTTGAAATATCCCATAACGGTTGAGCAAGTCATATCCCAAGTATTTGATTGGTTGCCCGTTTCCGTAATTATTCAGCTGATAAACATCAAATGACCAGTCGTTTAGATTCTGAAAAATTAATTTTAGCGTACAGGTTAAACTACATATAGTTAATCAATGGTATAATTTAAATTATTTAAATATTTATGTACCTTTGTTAAATGAATTGTTTTAATTTTCTATGTATAAATATATTTGACAATATTGTGCCGATTGTTATTGAGTAATGAGGAAACTATGTCTTATTGCTATTAGTGATTTTCAAGTTATATAACCAGTGGCATAAGCACAACTTTTTATCTGCCCTCCTTAAAGACGCTATTTAGATGTTTCTGAATACATTTTCCGTGTCCAATTTAAAGTCCCTACTCTTTGTCCAAGCGAAACCAGCTTCAATTTTATATTCCATACCTTTAGGCTATAGTTTTAGTCTTTCGGCTAATTTGGTTTTATATATATATATATATGTACTTTAACTAATTATTATTAATGTATGTTCTGTCAATTATCGCCTGACGTTAAATAAATAAATAAACAAACAAAATTCAGAAATTCGATCGCGATTCCCTTGAAATCCTCAAATCATTGTCCAAGGGATTTTATTTTAGGATTTCGGAAATATAATTTTTCGATCATTTAGAACGAGGGGTCTTTTTTTGTCATTTGAGGGCCATATGCCAGAATTAAACGCGCTTAGTGGGCCAAAAGCATATAAAAACCCAAATCGTTTTTAGTTTTACAGAAATACAATAGGTATAATGAAAACAAGGATTAAAAATCGTACATATTTTTGATGGATAATAATGTTTTACATGGCTCGTGCTTGAAAAAAAAACAAACTTTTGGGGTACCTACCTTGAGTACTTTGACCACGTCGGCCGGAAACGTCATCAGCGGGGTGGTGACCACCCTCCTGTACATGCGGTCGACGAATATACCGGCCCGGATGGCGTGCGCCACCGACTTGAACTTGGGTTTCTCGTCACCCTTTCTCCGCGTGCAGGGCATTTGTCTGGTGAACGTGGACGCCAGCCACTCTCGCACTTCCTGCGGCACCGCGTCCGGTTGCACCTCTGACAGTTCGTCGTCCTCTTCGGCGGCCAAACGCCTACAGGTGAGTAATCCGTACGTAAATCCGATAGCCAATATAAATACATATATTTTCCGATTTTCGATCAATATTCGCATCCAAACACACACACACACACACACACACACACACTACTGTGCTTACATTTTCTAAAAAGCCGAAGCTTGACTACAAATTTTGAAAAATTCGTTACCAAGATGGCACGCGTACTGCAATAAACTCTAGAAAATTCCTCTTTTGCCATACGACACAATGCATCGGGAAATGTGCAAAATGTTCATTGTTCGGAATGGAAGATTCCTATGGGAAGATTTTTTTTTTTACTAGTAAAAAAAATCAATGTGAAGTGATCGGAGAGTAAAAAAAGAAAAGACGGTTTCAGTTAGAATTATCGCTCTTCTACACGATAGTAAACAACATTATAGACGCAAAAGGGAATACTCGGCAGAAAAGAGCCCGATCGAAAAATATGTGAAAGCACTATAGGAGAACATTTAGATTGGAAAGGACTAGTTTCGACAAGGAGCAAGTTGGTTCTGTGTGAGATGTGATGCTGGTCATAGTGACCCGTTATTCAAGTAAAAGACAAAGAAAATTCTATACAATTTGTGATATAGAATATTGTAAAATTAAGTATTGGGCGAATTGCTTTTGAAAAGTAATAATTTATAAAGTTACAATTAACTCGTTACGTTGCTAAAACGTAGTGACATCATATTTTTGTAACCCAAATTTCTTATACGACAAAAATTTTAAGTTAAACAAGTTCGGAAAGCCCACCCTGCGAGCATCCTTTTTTCCTGGTTTATAAACGTATATTAAACAAAAAAACTATAATTCTATAAACAATTTCAAAACAATTTGTTTAACCTACACTTTGTTTAACTAACTAAAATATACGAATAAAAATTGTAAATATTAATGTTGGTAACCACAGTATCGAATTGTAAAAGTAGACATATGTATAATATAGGTATGTCTAATATAAAACGAATAATATCTATCTGGTAATCAAATCAACAAATTCGTAACTATTTACAGGAAACAATGAGGATTTAAGCTATCTATATTTATGGTTAGAAACCTAAAAATAATGAGTTACCATAAAATGGGGTGAATAGAAACAAGTTTAAACTTTACAACTTTGTAAAAAAGCGTTGTATTTTAAGTACATAGTTAAGTAATATATGAAAATAAAGGTATAATTTAGTACTATAAAAATATACTATAAACCAGGATTTATAATTGCTTCAAAAAATAGTAGTAACCGGCTAAATTTTGAGAACCAGTAACCGGTACGGTTTTTGAAATACATATATATTGATAAACAGTTTTTTGAATATTTTAAAAATAAGTGGTTAATGCGTTCCGGTTAAAAACTACTTCTCAATTTTTACGGTAACCACTTCTTGGTTTGAAACCCCTTACTATTTTTCATAACCCGTTACCGGGTTTAAGCTGCTTCTAACTTTTTAAAATAGTTAATTACAATTTAAATAGGTTTTTGAAAAACCTTTGTAATATTTATGACTATTTTTCGTCCTAATTTTTTGTCTGACTTTTGACCCCGGAATATTTGTTAGATTATTAAAATTATTTAGAAAATAAATCCTATGATAAAGTAAAATTTGTCCTGTTTAATTATACTTTTTTGAATTTTTTTTTTCTTACCTCGTTTCTATTGACAAGTAAAATGGTGTAAATTGAAATATATATATGCTTTTTTAAATATATTTTTTTTTATAGAAACAGATATTAATCTATTTCACTATTTGAATAATTTTTGGTACACCGTAATTCAAGAACTTGATTTAATTGCAGGGGCCTAACAGATCGCCTGTACAATGATTCTATTTTTGAATTAGAGGAACCAATTCAGGGACACATACTTTTGTAGTAATATCAAAAAGTATATTTTGTGTATGCAGTGACATTTATCGTACTCACAATTTCCTTCTCATACCTTAAATCCTTGTCATATTCCATTATACAGAATTTTAGTGTTTAACGTGTTATCTTTAATTATGCACCAAGGTGAGTACCAATTTTAAATTAACCGTTAGATACCGTTAGATATTCACACATAATGCTTAAGTAATATGAAAAGTAATGATTAGCCACACCCAATAATAATATTCATTATTCATACTACTATAATTTATCCATATCTTATCTTATTAAATTACCAAATTAGTTTCTTCATTTATACAATGTTTACCTACCATTTTTATATAATTTATTTTATGATCTAAAATTTTTTATTTTTATTTTTATTATATTACAGATGGTATATTCGATCACTGGGATTCGTACATGATACTAAAAATGGTATATGGTTTTACGATTAATCATCCTTACCATCCGCCCAGTCATCGTGAGTGACCATATAGTGTTTAAATTACGCTGGGAAAATAACCGTTATCAGACAAATATCGTTGTTTGGGTAGTGTAGGATGACCATATTTTGGAAATTAAAAAAAACGAGGCAACAATAAAAAAAAGCGAATTGTAATGATTTTCTATCGAAATTTTCATAAATCGGTTTGAAAATGGTAAATAACCGAGTAAGCAAAAAAAAGGTCATTCGTCAATTTTCAGCCAAAATTGTTCCGTAAACAGCTTAGAAAAATAGCAGATAACCAAAAATTGGGATCCCACTTCCAAAAGCGAGACAATCCCTTAAAAACGGGAGGTATGGTCACTCTAGGTTAGTGAGGTATCACATGACGGAATATATTATGTTTAAATTGGAAGCAAAATGTGAGCCCCAACGCGTTCAAGGTCTCCGAGCCGTGATTGTCGAGACGTATCCCTGGTAGGGTTTAACTTTATGGTATCCAAGGTCATAATATTAATAATATTAATAATAAACACGGCTAATCACGATGGTATACAAAAAAGTTATATGTCAGTAACGTAGTCCATTTGTTATGTATTATGTATTTTTACACATTGTATATGAGTGGTTAAAAATCGACTTTTTAAATTATTTTTTTCAAATTACTAGTCTGTCTTAAAAATTAATATAAATAATATTGATACTTATCAATTATTATATATATATATATATATGTATATATAATTATAAGCGAGAATGTAGAAGTATTATAAAAATATCGTTTAAGATAAACCACGAAAAACAACATGGAAAATATAACGAAAATATGAAAGATCGTTTTTTTCTAGGACTTGGGACTGATTTTGTAAAAAATCGATTGTAATCTCTGTTTTTAATTTTATAATACTATAACTGTAATTCTTATTAAATTTATAAAACCAAAACCAAAATATTATGTTTTTGGTAAGTATTTGAATAACCATTGTTAAAAAGTACATTTTTTCAATGTACTTATTAATTTATAATTGAAATTATTAGTATTTATGTATTGTGTTGGAAATTAAATTTTAATTTATTAGACTAAGAGAACTTTACAGCTATACATTTTCAATAAAAGACTTTGCATTAGCATTTATTATTTTCATTAACATATTATATTAATTTACATCTTAAAAATATAAACCAAAAAACATAGCCGTTTTTTCGTAACTATATTAATTTATAAGATGTACAGTAATTTGATCAGTCGGTTTTTACCCACTCATAAAATGTGTAAAAATGCATAATATATAAATATATATAAAAAATAAAATAATAATATGTAACTTAAGTTGAAAATAAGTGATATTTTTAACAAAAAAAAAAAAAAACTGATGATATTTAAACTATTTTGTAACTATTACCATTGATTAAATATAGTATAATTAATTATATATAGTATACTATATAATCAATGCTATTATATTATTTTAATGAACGAATTAATATTCGTTTGAATTATGCATTGGTTTTCTATTTAGTGGAATTCAAAAGTTTTTGATTTTCTGTAAACAATTTTTTAAAAACATTTTATTTGATTGAATATTAATCGCTTTGTGAAAAAAAAATTAAAATTAAATTGTATACATATATGTAATAGCTTGTTTAAGTTCGAAAATTAAATTTTGAAACTATTTTTGAACCTAACTTTATTGTGATTTATAAGGTGAGAAATTCAATAAAAATATTACAAGTTACTTAATTATTATTAATATTTGTGTATGTAAGCATTTAAAATAATAACAAAATAATGGAAATTGATAAACTTAATTAAATTATAAATGATAATTTTCGGAATATAAGTCGACTGAGTATAACCGTAATACTGAAAATTTATAATTAATTGAAAACAATTTGTTAAAGTGATAAAATAAACAAGCACGTTGTATAAAGTGGGCAACCTGAAAACAAGTTGCAGTATACAAAAGTCAAATCGTGAAACAAAAAAAAGTCTAAAAAAACAAGGTGGACACTTCAAAAATGCGAAACACGAATACCTGAGAAAAAGAGACTCGAATTAATTAGTTATATTATACATTGAAATAATTTTAATAAATTATCTAAATATTGTAATATTCAAATTTTGGAAGTTTAGACTTTTTTGTTTTTGACGTTATTCCTATCGATTTCCATGAATCGTCATCGACGATGACATTAATTTTCCCGAATTTCGAGAAATACGTAAATAAATAAGTATATTTGGGAATTATATAACTACATATATTTACGTATGTTTACGTTATATTTCGATGTATTTTTTTTTTTTTTTTTTTTTTTGTAAAGGAGCCGAAATCAAGGAAAAAAATAATAAACAAGTATGTATATAATAAATAAAAAATAAAATAATAATAAAAGTACAAAAATAACACACACACACGAAAGTATAGGTATTTTAACGTTGACGGTGTTTTTGACATTGTCGCCAATCGGTAGTATAGTAAAAAAAATTATTATTCCAATGTTGTTGGACTTGTAAAAACACGGGTAAGGTCGGTTTCACTCTTTTGTTTCAAGAGAAGAACACAAGGAAAACAAATTGGCCTTTTATGTTACTACAATAACTTCGTGGTAACCTATGTATGCGAACAAATAAAAAATAAACGTATAATGCATTACGTCGTCAATCTAAAAAAAACCTAGTACCAAACATATATAGCCACGCAAACAAATAAACAAAATAATATGAAAAAATACAAAAAGGTAAAACATTTATTATTTACATAGAATCTCATCTATAATTTTCAGTTGATACTTTCGTTTCATGTCATAAATACTAACAAAAAAAAAACATAAATAAATAAATAAAAAAAAAAAAAAATCGGAGGCGCTTCGAGAATGGCCAGGACCAAAATTCATCATGTTTCATAAATTGAAGGAACAATATTCTACCACAGGATAGTAAAATGTTAAAATACTTTTACGGAGATATTTTTTTTTTTTATAATTCAACAGAAAATGTTCCTTGGCACCTATAATAAAACGTTTATTCTAAGATAAATAATAATTTTCTTCTTCAAAAATAAATTGCCTAATTAATGAGTTACTGAAAGTTTTTTTTAACTAAATAACTTGATAAGTTTACAGTATTATATTATGTTACGCAATATTCATTAAGTTAAAAAGTCAATAATAACCTCTAACTTTTAAACTAGCTCATCCTTGAAAATTATTATGTCCAAAAATACGATCATGACACAGTAAATTTGACCTAGTTTTAATGAATTAAAACACGTTTGTTTTTCGTTTATTTTCAAAATCGATCGTTGAAAATTCCAATTTATAATATTAAATTATGTGTAGGTATAAGTGCGATTGAATTAAATTTAATTATAAACAAATATCAAATTTATTATAATATATATAGGCTTTAGCTGGTAGAAGCAATTACTAAACAATTATGTGAAGATATTATGTTTCCAATAATTATCGAGTAAAGTCCCGCCAAAGTATAATATAATAAATGCATTAATTATATTTATATCAATTATTGGAAATTATGAAAATCCTATAATAAATAATAATATCTATATTTTTTTTTTTTATTATTAGGAAATTATTTTTCTTTTATTAGGATATAAGTACTTGGTAGGTACGTATTATAATATAAAACAATTTTAAAAATTGAATTTATTTTCAATTATATTTGTGATTTTAGTATTATTAATATTCAATTATTATCATTTGATATGTTAACAGTAAGCCGTAACTCTAACAGAAAAACCAATTCAGCCTAGGCTGTATATAATTAGAACATAAGTAATACAAAATAAATAGTTTTTCTGCTTTCATAATTAAAGTCAAATTTTCAAATTAAAATGAATCCACAAGTTAAACGGAAGTTGTATGAATATAATATAAACGAGTACAACAAGTGTAATTACCGTAGACAAATATGTATAGCGTCTTGCTTATTGTATTTAGCCGAAGAAGAAAAACGTTACAAAACTAAGAGAGGTGTTTTACATTTTGTCAAATTTGAAATTTAATGTAAATCATAAATTTTAATATTTTTTTACAATAGTTGGAACAATAATATGATACAGTTTATAATCACTTACTTGAACAAACGCCATAACTAAAAACATAAAATTGTATACCTATAACACAGAACATATAGTGATTTATAATGAATGCCTATAATGAATTATTATGATTTATATGATATGAACACCGAAATTGGCGGGATTCTATAACCATTAGGTAACCACACGTCCAAAAGTTGAATATATTCAACTTCTTGGTATATTTTGGTCACAGTGGTAACGAGTGAAAAACACACGACATACCTCACGGTATACCATTCTCTAAACATATGGTTCAACCAATCACAGCAAACTATTTCTCATGACACGACACGACACGGTGTAGTGTGAACCCGGCTTTAAACATCGTCCGAATTTTCCGAGTAATCTCGTTTAAATTCTACTCCACTCTTATCTACTACTTTGCTGCACTGTACTCCACTTGAATATTCGAACGCACACTATAGGGTCTGCCACTAATAACATATGGTTTTCACATTATGAAAACTTCACGTTTTTTTTTTTTTGGTTGGAAGAAATCAGATTTCTGTATTCCCGACTATATAATACATGTGCTATTTAGTAATACGTCTTCATGGAACATCACGCGTATTCACAGTAAATACCTACGCGTTGGCGCGTTACTATACTGATCAGAGTCCAGCGCGTTTAACAAAACAACATTCTGCGGCCCTTGGAATATTTCAGACACATCTATACGTAGAATTTTACACAACGATTTGAGTTATCATCCATACAAAATCCAAGTTGTTTCTTATAGTTATCAGAAAAAGATTATGAGGTTAGGTAGGTACCTACCACATTAACTTTCCGTCACAAATTATTGACTTTATTAACCGCGGAACCAAAAGCGTATTTCGCTCAAAAGTTCATTTTGAACTCAATGAACGTTATCTGACAGAGATGTAATTTTTTTCAAATAATCAATTAATATGTAAAATAGCATTTTGAAACGGCATTTATCTTTCATTTTTATAGACCTACATTTATAAATGTATAAGAATCCTATAGGAACATATATCGATAATCACACGTATCTGATAATAATCGTGCTCGTATGAACCACAATTGTTTGTTTACCGTGTCAAAATTAAAATTGTATGCCGAAATCAGTAAGGTCCCTATAAAAATATAGGTACTAATTACATAAATTTTTTTATAGTTATAAACTTATATATATATATAGTTAGTGGTTAGTGGTCGTAATTTAAAATATCCTAAATCGTTCAAGTTGGGGCAAGATGGTAGGTGTAATAGTTTAGTAGGTAGCTTACTAGTTGTCTCCTGGCCACGAATACAATATTCTTAAAAGATTAAAATTCTTTATAAAAAATTGATTATTAATTTTTTTGATTTCTTTCAATATATTATGATTAGTTCGGTTTTTAATCGTTTTTACGGAAAAGGTAGTATCTACTAAACTATTTGGGTATTAAATGTAAATTTAATTTTAAATAGGTAATGGTATTTTTTTACAGATTGTATTGCACAATATTTATTTTTTCACTAAAGTCAATATATCTATGTCAACTTACCCCGGACCCGGAGCAAGTTGACAAAATTGAATAATCTACATAGATTATGTATTTTCTTCTTCTTCTTCTTCTTCGCCTTCTCTCCCAACTATTTGGGGTCGGCCACCCTGGTCCTACACTTCCACTTAATTCTATCTCCCACTGTGGGAATCCCACATCTTCTTCAATTACCTCCACTTTCTTCATATCACTCGCCATCACATCCCCCCACCTCTTTTTCGGTCTTCCTCTACCCCTCTTACACAATAACATGCATTTCCCTTACTAATCTTACTGCCTAAGTCTCTTCCCTCCTTAATACATTCCCGAGCCATCGTAATCTATTCTCTCTCATTTTGTCTACTATCGAAGCTACCCCTATACTACCTCTAATATACTCATTCCTTATTTTATCCTCTCTAGTAACTCCACTCATCCACCTTAACTTTCTCATCTCAGCGACACTCATTCTCTGTTCTATCTTTCTATCTACTGCCCAACATTCTGTTCCATACATCATTGCAGGTCTCACCACTGCCTTATAAAATTTACCTTTTAACCTAATAGGGATACATAGATCCACAATCTACATAGATTATGTATAAATAAAAAAATACTTAATAAAAAATTAATTAAAATAAAAATCATTAATTATTATTCACAGTAGGTATACTAAAGAATATATTATATAGAAAAATTCAAGTTTTTCTATCGACTAGTTATAATAGAAACCTTTAGGTAAGTAGTCAACTTACTTTGGTCTCCCACATTCTTACTTTTGTTGTTTAAATATAATGAAGTTAAAATTGTGTAAATTATCGTGTTTTAAAAAAAAACAACCGTTATCAGTAGCTAACCCTGTATATATATACCAATTTTGCCTTTTGGAAACTTGATTTGCATGATAACCAATTTTTTTTTAACCTATACGAAACTCTAATAATAAATAAATACCGATTTTCTACGTTTTTAAATAGGTACTTACCTACTTTATGTGAAGTCATTACAAAATAGTAAAATTATTAAATTGTCAGTATTAAATTTAATATGTTAGATAGTGTGTAAAATTTTTTAATATGTTATTGTGCCATATAATATTTTATATAGTCGAATCATGCATTTTTTATATACTTACATGTCTAAGCCATTGGTCCTGTTCTTTGAGAATTGGAACGAACTTTCCGTAGTACAGACTCATTTGATACACTGTTTCTTTTTGTGGATTTACAATTATCAATATAATATCTTTGTAATTAAAATATGCAGGTGAATACTGAAACATAATACATGCAAAGGTAATGTTAATATAGGAGATAACCAGTGATATTTGGAAACAAAAGTATCTTGAAAAAGAGTGTCCAAACGCGTATATATTTCGGAGCATACTAGTTGCCTCCCAAAAATGAACACACATTATTAGTTAGTGGTTCATAAACTTGATACCGTCTGCACTCTACGCGATAACAGTTATTGCACACTACGAGCATGGAGCAATTATTAATATTGCTTCGTGCAATATTGTCATGATTATTTTCTTGTTTCTGTTCTGTGTTTTTCCAAACGTATCGGTATTTTGGTGTTTTATTATTTGTCTTAATTACTCGGGTTTAATTATTTGCGACATATTGTACATATTACCATTAATTATATATTATATATATAATCAATGATATTACATATTACACATGATACCTACTTGTTACTTACTTGTGATATTTTTCAATAATAACTAGTAGTTTTATTTTATGTGGCCATTTAATTTAAAAATTACATATTATAATCATGTTTAACATATAAAATATATTTAAAAATAATTCGAATACAAATACGAGACACAGTTAAAGAATATATATAGGTACTACATAGATAATTGATTAGGTTTATATTTATGAGCCAATATTTTAATATACTCGAAAAGTGTAATTTTATTTGAGTTTAATTTTTTTATTTGAGTTTCGATAAAATTAATTTTATTTCGAATTTTT
>JAIPRL010005935.1:17584-29661 GCA_025469235.1 Pemphigus obesinymphae | reverse complement strand
AAAATATAGAAGTTTTATATTGTTTTATATTTATGGTTCTATATAATAATACCATATTTTTGTAAATGTCAAATCTTTATCAATTGATTTGGGTAATAAAATATGAAATGTATTACTCATTACTGTAAAGCATTATGACACCTAATAACTTATTGAGTACCTAACTACAATATTATTAGTATTATTAATTGGACTGTGTTAGTATAAAATACCAAAACCCACATACAAATCAGAAAAATTGATAATTTTGATCAGAGAGGGATGACGATCAAAAAGTGTCCCGTACAATGCATGGCATGCATTTATTTTAGTTTACTGTAGTACTGCAAATTTAATACTACAGTAATAAGTACATTCAACATTTTATATAATTACATCATTATTATATATCACATTATCCATCAAATCTTTATAGATCGGTAAGTTTTATGAATATATAAAAGTATGTTTTTAAAAATTATTTTTATTATGATGTACTATATTATATAATAGAAACATATGTTTTTTTCAATACATTTTTCTATTTTATCAACTGAATTACGAATAGGAACACATTTTGAGATTTTATAAGACAATATAGGTAGGTAGAAATGTTGAAAAAATACTTTTAAAATGTATTACTTACTAAAAAGTATTCAAATACATAATTTTAAATATATTTGAAAAAGTATATAAATATAATATATATAAATACAAATACGAATACTTTTCAAATTATTATCATACCTACTAGCATTTTAACATAAAATTATTAGTCTATTCTTTACTTTATTATTATTAAATAATATTAAAATTATCAGTCTATTATAATAATTCAAACTTAATATTATTAAATAATTAGCCGCTATTATACCCTTTTGATTTGGTTTTTTATATTTTTTTGATCTTGGTAAGTATGTTTGCACTTTATGACTAGAAACTATTATATAAACTGACTAAACTATTATATAAACTATTCACCCCAAAAAATATAAAATAAATATTAAAATACACCTAACTTGGTAAAAAATGTAATTAATATAGTGTAATTAAAAAAATTAAAATATACTTCACTACAATAAATATAATAAAATGGTTTGGTATATTACAAAATAATTAAAAACATGTATATTTATTTGGTGTATGTGTATATTTATATGGTACACAAGCATAATTGAAAATTACAACATTTTTTTCATTTTCTCTATTAGATTCGTTTTTGAATATGTCTGATACAAATGATGTAAAATGTATTGAATGTGGAAACAAATTAAAATTTTTAAAAAATTTAAGAGCCCACATCAAGAAAAATCACCCTCTTTTAAAAGTAGATGAAATAGCATCCTTAAACAGAGAGAAAAATAAAAACTTGTACACATTTACATGTGATCAATAATCGAAATCGTATCGTCACGAAAAAAATCTAAATGAACACAAAAAAATTTCTCATTCTTATGCTGAAACAATAGAAATATTGGTTCCATGTAGCATTTGTTCATTTACTGCTTCATATAAAATTATGAATGAACATTATTTTACTTAATAAAAAAAAATAAAAACTTATATACTATCCAAAAAGTATACTATAAAATCTACTATAACATCCTGGTCACCTCGAAGTTCTAATTATTTCTAAGTTCAATTAGAAATATAAAGCTTTATCATAGAACAATAATACTTATTTAATATATTATATATTTAAATACTATTTCACATAGGTATATTTTTGTTTATACGATAACTGATAATGATAAGGAACATAAATACCGTAGTCGGCCATTTTGCAGCCGTTCGGATTCTATGTCTCTAGACGCTTGTGAAAAAGCATAATTTACGAATTCCATGGAAAAAGCAAAATTTCATGGAGTATATAAACAAAATATTATATAAAAATACCAGTCATAAAACATACACGATAAAAAAGTCAATGATAATATTCATAATATTAGAATAGAATATACAGAAGGGTCTCTGGTAGACATATTGGATAATTTCTAAATTCTCTAAATTCAACAGTGTATGAAATTCCCATTATTCTGTGGTATTTGGTCATACTGATAATGAAGCATGGTATTGTGATATCAACATAGACATATAAAACGTTTGTCTGCACGTCACAAAGAATCCTTAGGCTCCACGTCCTTATCAATCATGCGCGCAGACCATAGATAATAAATAAATCTATATTATCTATCCTTTTACGTTTTTATATTAATCATAATATTAAATGTTTAATCTGTGATATAAATTTTAGCGTGTAAAATTCTATTCAATTTAACAATGACAGAATAGATTAACGTTTTAATTTGTACACAAATTTTTTTCATTCTTATGCTTATTGATGACCTTTTTTTTTCAAACTTATGGAAAGTGACTAACAATCATTTTATAATACTTGGAGTCTGTAGTGTGATGGGACCATTTCGAAAACCATTACTATTCACACGTCATGTTTTAAAAAATGTATTTAAAAATTTGTGTAAAATACATTCTGACGAAAAAAAGAACTTGCATAAAAATTGAAATCTTAATCTATTTCGTCATTGTTAAGTTCATCATAGATAATAAAGAATTAATTCAATTAATTAATAAGAATAATTCTTATTATCAATGTTTTACATACAAAATTTATATTATTATGATCACGAATTAAGATATATAATATAATCTTAGTTTGTGGATAATATAGATTTATTTATTATCCATGGACTGCGCGCATGCGTGATAAGGACGTGGAGCCTAAGGATTCTTTGCGACGTGTAGACAAACGTCATATAAAATGTCTATGGATATCAGCATTTCTAATATAAACATAGCTAGACATAATTATCATTATTTGAAAACTCACTATATTTCTGAGACAGTGTGACAAGAAATTTTTAAAAACAAGGAAATAGGTATACATTTCTAGTACTCCTGATGGATTCATAGTATGGCCGACCTTTTTTCGGGTGGCTATAAGAACCCATGTAATTTTTAACAAGATTCCCTTCTGTATATTCTGTGATATTAGTATTATATTCCATGAAATTAATTTGTTTTTTCCATGGGGTTCGTGAACTATGCTCCATTTCTTTCCATAGACATATAAATATATCTATGTTTCTTTCTAAGAATGATGATTCCACTGCGGCATAGATAGGGTATGTGGGGGATTCAGTTCATGTACAATCATAATACTATAATCAGTGATTTGAAGATGCTTGCATTAATCAATGTATCTAAATATATAATATAATAAATAGCGAAATTAACGTTACTAACTTCAAGGTGGGTCCTTAGTCTTACGTTCAATGATAACTTCAAGGCCGTCCTCAGTTTTTGTAAACAAACTGGTATTACCTTAAGTGACATTTCTATAATGATCTATGATGTAAATCAATCTATATGCAATTTATGGCCACGACCCACCGGCTACTAGCAGCAACCAACAATACAGTGGTGTGATGCGTAATATGTAGGTACAATAATAATATTTCCGGGTACGACAATTACTAAAACCGCGATAAATAAATAATTGTATATATAAAAAACCCTGTAATTTTCTGTAATTTTAGGCGATGCACGTGAGCCTGTGCTCCTTTACACTAGCCGCTAGGTATAAGTGTTATCACTTAGGGGCATAGAATATTATAGAAATATCACCTAAGGTGATAACAGTGTGTTTACAAAAACCGAGGACAGGGTCTAGAAGTTGCCATCGAATGTAAAACTGAGGACCCGCCCTGAAGTTAACGTTAATTTCGCTATATATATTATATATATTTATATGCATTGATCAATGCAATCACCTTCAAATCACTGATTACAGTATAATATCTGTTATCAAAATTTGTCAAAAACTGTAATTTTCAACATTCAAAATCACCCATTTACTTTACACAGAAACATAGCCCTGCTTAGAGGGTTTCTGTTCTAAAATCTAAACGTCAGAAAGAGGCATATGATGAGAGAATTATTTTAAAATATATCTTCGTACAAACACTTTAATTTTAGTCATCGCTTATCTGGAAAAGTAGAAGTTGAGATCTTCATTAATGACCTCTGTTCATCTACATTTAGATATGTAATCACTATGAGAAAGATCAATCGATTTCCTGAACTGCTAACTACCAAAGCCTACCCTGCTGGTAGAGTTCCAATAATGTTTAAAAAATTCCAATTTGCTTAAAATTTTCATTTTTTTGTTACTTTTAAACATCTGTTTGAAAAAATAAATTTTAATTCGTTTATAAAAATTCTGCTTTGTTAATTTTTTCTACTAATTAAGCTTATTATTACCATAAAAATTGTAAAATAGTGTTGTAAATGTATGAATGCAGAAACACCTTTACTACAGAGTGTTGGAAATTGTTTTTACCCCTTCCTTTCAACTTCGGGGAATATATGATAATTAAATGTTGTATGTAGAACCTTCCTTTATTTTCAGAAATTTTTCAAAAATAAAATATCAGCTTTTCGTAAAATTAAATGTTTTCATTAATTTCTGGAAAGTTTGAAATTCTGGACTTATAGGATTTCAGTAATAAGTGATTCAATTATATAATTCATTATCCAGTCCAAGGACCAAAGAGATGAAAAACCAATTTCCTCCACGTATATCCTACCCGAAATTTATACTTCCATGGTTTATTTTAAATTCAGTTTTGTATACTTAAATATAAGTCAAATAATGTCAATAAATACAAATCCAAACTTAAATGTTTAATCTACAGAATAAAACAAGTGTAGAACATAATAAATTAAATATACCAATTATTATCTTTATTTAGAAATTAAAAATTATATTTATTTTGATTATACGAGAGTTATATCTCGTAGTTATAAAATTATTTGTAAAAAAAAAAAAAAACTAAAAAAGAAACTGATAGGTATTAATATTACAACTTATTAAAAAAACTTCTTGTTTTTGAAAAAAAAAAAAAAAATACAATACTTATTTTATTAATTTACTATAGTAAAATGATTCATTGATTTTCTGTTGTATATTTTGTTTGTCAAATAAGATTAGTATAAAATAAGAAATCAATCTTTAGTTTGATAGTAAATTTATTAAAGGAATTATGTATTTTATTGAGTCTTTGTGTAACATATTGTCCATATGCTTCATCATTGTCTGTTGATTTTAATAAAGTAGATGACATCTTATTTATAGGCGTTTTTGTATCTTCAGTGTTCTTAACAAATATTTCTGGTTGAATCGAATTGTTTTCGAATTTTTTACACACTTAAAAGAACCAGAAAATTAAATAATTAACATTTTATTATATAATATGTATATTAGTATTATATATAAAGCAGAGCCATTATTTTTGAAACATGTTTATGGGCAATAGATTCCATCAAAATTATTAGTCTACATAGTTGCTACAATGTACTCGTAGCATTAGGATGACGCTATAACAACACTAATGATTTTCAGTGGTAAAATATTGTTAACAAAAAAATGGGCTTATAAAGTAATTTTAGAGTTAATTAGAACTTATTATGAAATCTATAGAGGATAACTTTTTGGAGTGAAATTCATTTGGGTTTTTTAATTATAATCCTACTCATTAAAAACTAGTTATTAAAATTTGAAAAAGTAAAAACTCGAAATGAGATTCACTCTAAAATGTTGTCTATTGATAATAGGTGCTATTACTTTAGAGTCACTTTATGAACCTGCTTTAACAGTTTTGTGTAAAATATTTTTTTTACCAATTATCATTATTACATAACAATAAAAAGATGGAACTGACATGGAAATAATTTTGAATTATTTATAAAATGTTTTTAAATATTTTTATTATGTATTAGATTTTTATACTGCATAAAAATTATTATACAGGACCCCTTAAAAAAACAAGTGTGTATTGTCTTCGTAATATATAGGTTAGGATGTTCCTTAACAATAGATGATGAAAAAAAAATATTAATATTCTCTTGGACTCACCCCCTAAAAACTTGTGTATGTATATAAAAATTAACTAAGAAAAATTTCGAGTCTATAAAACAAGGTTAACCTATGCCGAATTGTACTTCAATTTTGAATTAGTACGATTTTTCAACAATTATGAGAAATTTTTATATTTTCTTAAATATTAATATAATAATATAAATTTTTGTTTATTTGTTATGTTATTTTTTTGATTTGGTGGAAAAGGGCACCACCCTATAATTATATACTCTTTTTCTTCTCCTTCCCGCTCTCTCATAATTATTTGGGGTCGACCACCTTAGTACTTCATTTCCACTTATTACTTTATCTCCCACATTTTCTTTTATTATCTTCATCTTTTTCATCACTCGTCATCACATCCCCCACATCTTTTTGAATCTTTCTCACCCAATTTTTCCATTAACATACATTGCCTTTACTAATCTTATTGCCTCAGCCACTTCCTTCCTTAATGCATTCCCAGGCCATCTTAATCTATATTCTATTCTCCCTCATTTTGTCAACTATCGAATCTACTCCCATATTACCTATTATATACTCATTTTGTCCTTTCTAATTAGGTACTTAACTCATCCACATTAACATTGTCAGCTCTGCTACACTAATTTATTGTTCTATCTTCCAATCTACTGCCTAACATTTTGTTCCATACATTATTGCAGGTCTCACCACTACCATGTAAATATTACCTTTATAATATAATACACTAATAAGTATGATTTTTATTTTTTATTTAGAACACAAACAACATTAAAAGATGGTGTCCAGTTACCACCTCCTGACTATTTAATGTGCAAACTAATTGAAATGGTAAATGTCGAGAATCCTCCGTGCGCCAACTGTGACAAACGTGATCCATCCTCAATGTATTTTTGTTCCACTTGTGGTAAGTACCTACACTTAAAGAAAAAAAATCTAACAATGAATTTTTTATACGGTGTATATACTTGGCTTAGGTCAAGCTTTATGCAAGTCCTGCCGAGAAAATACTCATCGTGCTAAAATGTTTTCGTCGCACGATATTGTACAGATGTCCAAGCGTTTGGAAGATAAAACGGAAATAGTAAGCCAAATTACAAAAAAAATAATTCGTCATACGTATGTAAATAAAACCTAACATTATATTATATATTTTGGTAGTGTCCAAAGCACGATGAAAAGATCAACTATTTTTCGAATACTCAAAAACATGTGATTTGTACCAGTTGTGTACGTGAAAAGCCTCCAGAGAGTCGAAAAGCATGCATAGACATAGACGTAGCTTATAATCAAAACTTGAAAAAATTAGATAGAGCACTTTTAGTAAGTGGTTTAATAATTTTATTTTTAAATATCCAACATACTTAATAATATTTTCAACAATTTGTTTCAGTCGGTATATGATATGCAGAGTACAATTCGAGAAGGTGTAGTTGCTTGTCACACACTACTAGAAGAATTGAGACAAAATACAGACACTGAGAAATTGACCATACATAATTTTGTGCAAGCACTCCACGATACTATTAATAAGATACAAACCGATATGCATTTAGAAGTTCAACGGTAATTATTATTTTATTTTCAATTAATCACAAATTATATTATACAAATTATTATTGCTAATATATTTTGCTTTGTTTTTAATATCTTACAATGTTGAACATTTTTTTTTATGTATTTTATTATCACACTACTATTTGGGTGGACAGAGCCACAATAGTTTCACGGAGTCTTCTTTTATATATAGATATTTAAATATTTGATACATTATATTATATAGTTATTTAAATGTATGGTATTTTTTTATTTCCCACACTTTACTATTATAATTTTTTTTTTTGTAAGGATTTTATGGGCGACAAATTTTAATTTTTTATGGGGGGCTGGAGGGTTATCATATATTCGTATTAACGGTGTTGATTTGAATTTCTGAGTGATATTTATCCACTATTATCCATTTATTTAAGGCAATTTGAAGCGTTGTAGTTTGTAAGTACTTATTAAATATGATTATATCGAAATTGTATAAAAAAATTATTTTATTTCCGAATATTCAATTAAGAATAAGGGTTGCCAATAAAAGCATCATACCTCAAAAATATATAAATAAAATAAAATAAGGTTTTTATGCAAACATTTAGTATATACTTATATTATAATTACTAATAATGAAATAGAAAATAGAAAAATTAACTAAAAAAAATACTTAAAAAGTTTTTACGTTTAACGTTAAAAGATACTAGATACCTATATAAATGATTAAATTAAAAAAAAAACCAAGCTGTCCAGACATAGGTAGTGGAAGTTGGTCTATCATAATTTCGGTCCTCACTCCTCAGACAGGGTAGTATATTATTATTATTATTTTAGATTTCAAAGTAAAGATATATCATTGCGTTCTAGAAAATGATTCTGAGTAAAGTTCAGTATAATAATTAACATTAAATAGTAAAATAAAAATAGGCAACCACGACAACACTATTTTTTATTTTCCCGTTTTCTGTTAAAAGTTATTTTTCTTTTACGCGTAAGAAAAATACAAGGAAAATCAAAAAATGTCCTATTTAAAGCAGGTACTAACTAGAATGAATTTTCCACCACAAAATTCTTTATCACAAAACTCCTACTCCTTCTACTCCAAACGGTGTATACATACATACACATAAAAATAATCTAAAAGTAGTACTTTAAGTATCTAAAAGAATCAAAAAGGTCAGTAAGGAAGTACTTACTAGAAGTATTATTATTTGTGGGGGTAGGATACTTTAAATAGTCACTTAAAAAAAAATGCGGTCAATGGGTGGGATGAAGCACTTCACTCATTGGGTAGGATACTACTGGTAGATAATACTCGACTCGTTCTACCCTAAAAAGTGTATACACATCAAAAGAAAAAAAAAGATACAGCACAATGTAAAAATTTTTTTTCTGTTTTCTTTTCTGTATTTAACACGTGTAATATAACAAAATATTGTTTCATGATACTAAAATGATAGATTGAAAAATAATATTGAATTAAAACCATTGTTATATAAATTAAATTTCTTATATTGTTGGTACAATTTAATATGTGGTATAAAAAAATAGACTTACATGACATAAATAAAACCTAAAAATGTTTTGATACTCGTAGTAGAAAAAATCGTATTTTTGTTTAATCTCACTGAATTTTATTTTGGTTTCATAACGAAAAATATTACAACTTTTAGTACGTAATTTTTTCTTGACATCTCTTTATTAATAATATAGTATAATAATGTAATGTAAATAATTTGATGCACGCGATTAAATGTGCTAGATTCATGCTGTACTTATTATATTTTCACCATACACACTTACAATACATTTTTTTTGCAGGCAATATGAAATAAAAGAAAGAGCTTTTCGTAATCAGCTTTTGACTTTAAGTGCAGTGCTTCCAATTTTGCAACATCACATTCTTCTTTGTAGAAATTTTGTATCAACATCAAATAAGTATTATTTTCTTGAGATTGTGTCATTAATGCTTGATCGGTTAAACACTATTGTGAAAATTCCACAGCCAACAAAGTAAATTTTATACTTTCTCAAAATTTTATCTAATATTTAATACTACAATGATAGAATATATTGATTCACAGGCCTCTATTGACCAGTACAATTAAAACAAATTATCGTTCTGAGTTTGCTCAATGTTTGGAACCATGGTTTGGTAAATCGGATGTAATGGACTCTGGTATATATGAATCGTCAAAATATCTAAGTAGTCTTGGAGATAAATCTAAAGAAAACTTAAATTTATCACATTCTTCCTTGCCCAGCAAAAGACAACATTCGGCTCTTAAAGCCAAAGCTTTAGAAGGCGAAGGTCCTTTTTCTAATCATTGTCGAAGTTTTGATTCTCAGATAAAGGTTAATTCATATAATTATTTATATAATATATAATAGGTATAATAAAAGTATTATAAATGCTAATTTTATAAATTTTCGATTTAGGAACTGGGAACTCAATTGGGTTGCGTAAAAGATCGTTTAAATGAACTACAAAGGGAAGTAAAAGCTCTCCAAGGTACCAAATCTCCTGCTGTGCCTCCATTGATCTTGCGACATCAAAATATCATTAGAGATTGTCTTCGTTTGAATGATACTCTTGAAAGAAACCGAGTAGAATTAGAAAGATTGAGATCAGTATTCCAAACCATTTGGCAAGAACAGTTGTATAGAATTCATGTTGAACAAGATATATTCCAATCACAAGTACGTTTAAATATTTAAATATATATGTTAAGGTGTATGACCGCATGGCAGTAAATGTTGACAGTCACCGGTGTATGTTGACATTTACCAAAAATCGTAGTGAATGTTATCAATTATTTAAAATATCTCACAATGCGGACATTTACCAGTATTTGTTAACATTCTCAATAGTTATTTAGTGAATGTTGACATGTCTAACAACATATATAATCAAATAGATACCCAGCTAATAATATAGTTTAGGTAGCATATATTTTATAAAGTATTATTTATTACAACATGGTAAACTATCTTGACATTTACTGTTACAAAGTATTCCCCCATTCTTACAATTCCATTTTTTTGTATTACATTTTTTTTTATAATTGCATCGTACATAACCTTGGCCACCACTTTTGGAAGCAGCTGTCGATACCTGTCTCAAAGAAATTGTCTTATCGGATAAAACGTCGTTTAATGATATCAATTTTTCTTTGCACACTGCAAATTGATTTCGAGTGTACAGCTGACTGATAATCCCATATTTTGTTCCTAATTTGTAGAAGTCATCATTAACGTCCATTACAACAGCCAAGATATTTTGGTAATCTATACGTCCTTGATCGATATCTGGAACACGCACTCGAACAGTATCACTCACTTGAGCAGACGGAAATTTTTGGTTCGATGATCGCAGCATTAAAACTTGCTTGTGTTTGAAGTCCATTTAGTGCCAATGCTCTATTCTTAATTGTATTATCCTTCCTTTCATTTATGTCTTTTAAATACGAAATATCTGTTTAAATTATTTTTGTAATAACTATTATTATTTTAAATTACATACTTATTAATTCATTTTGGTTTTTGTCGTTTTTGTTTTTATCGTTGAGCTTATTTCCATCATTATTTGCTTGATTGTGAATATTATTGTCACTTTTACCGTTAGACTCTTCCTCTACTTCATTTTTATCACTTTATTTATTTTCTGGATCAGTTTGAGGGGCTGTCAAAAAAAAAAAAATTAAAATTTACTTACTATATATCGATCAGACCTTATGCATATAAGGTGTCACTGCATATATTTTATTTTTATTTTTTAATTTATACTTACTTATAGACTGAAGTATTTGTTCTAACTCCTTTTCTGTTGTTAGTTTTTCTATTTGTTCTCGTGGAAGAGAAGATGTCAAAAGACTTCTTTGTGCTTTAGTACCAAACATAGCTTAATACCTTGATGATACGTCGTATTTTTCGTAAATTGGACAAATGGTAATTCTTCTAAACATTTTGTAGTGTCATTATCTTCCATCATATATTTTATATCTCCGTATATTTTGGAAATCTTGGATTACCCTTTCGATGGATCTTTGTGTTTTCTGTGGCGTGGTTTACCATGCACAATTTTCACACCATCCCACATTAAACATAGTTCTGATATAACTTTATTTACGAACTTTCGTCCGTTGTCGGAATGTAAAATATTTGGAGCACCGAAAATAAGAAATATATTTAATAAGTGATGTGCAACTTCTTCCGCAGTTTTAGATTTTAGAGGTCTTTATTGAATAAACTACTTGGTTAGGTGATCCCGATAATTTAATATAAATTTAAATTCACTATCTTTGCAAGTTTGCATATCTACCAAGTCTACTTGACACCGGGAATTAAGTTCACGACTTATAATAGGTTTGATTACAATACCTTTTTTTGGAACTTTTTGTTTGGTTTAGTATTGAACACATAAACTTAAAAATAACATAACAACTTCATATGTTATAGTTTTGAATTTTTTCTGCAATTCGTTCATCATTCTGGTTCGCCCTCTATGACCAGTTTTTATATGAGCTTCGTGCATAATGTCGTATAGTTCTTCGTTCTTTACATAGTAAATAATTTTAGTTTCACCTGCTTTTAACGGTACGATTAGTTTATGATTATCCATAATATCCATAACGTCAAA
>JAIPRL010005935.1:0-17484 GCA_025469235.1 Pemphigus obesinymphae | reverse complement strand
CAACATAAATATAAATATACAATTAAAACACAGATAATAATTTTTATCTTAATTGAATTTTAAATATATACAGAAAATAACGGTTATCTAATACTATGATTATTTACAAGAACGAAATATTTTATACATTGCATAACAGTAAGTGATTTTTCCAAAATAATTTAATATTTGTATAAGTAGTTGAATATAATACTTTCCCATTAACTAATTATCTGATATCTAAATAAATCTAATTATCTAAATAAATCTGATATAGGAAATTTATATTTTCCGACGAACTAAACTAAGTCTATTATATAAAAGAGATACATCAGAAATTGATTTCTGGATTCCCAAAGAAATGATTATAATTTATTAAAATAATGAATTTATCACAATTCAATATGAAGTGTTGTATTTATTTATTTATTTATTTAGCTCTTCAAAGAAGATAATGGGCTATACTGAACAAGTTCATTTGTGTGCCCATGATTTCCAAATTACAATAAAATAATGATATACAGATAAATAAAAAATATAAAGAAAATTTTTTTTAATATGTATAATATAATAAAATTTATTAAACTGTGAAACATGCTGTATGCGATGGTTTGCCGTCTTCGACGTCGAACCGTTTTTATCGATAGCTCGTGTTTTTGAACCGTTAGCATAGTACGATTTTTTACCAAGGGTTTCCGATAATCAAACAATAATACGATTTTCATCGTTTTAAATTTGTACATGTATATTTGAATTATTCCTAATAATGTAAACAATTTTAATAGTATATTTTTTGTTTATTAGCGATGTAAAAAGTTAATTTTTAATAATAATCAAAAAATTACTAAAACTTGTCATTTCATGTAATAATAATATTAACTTAGTTACTACTTAATATAATGACTTACTTATCATTTAAAATTCCTCTTCACCAACTCCGTCAAAATTATTTTACTTTTAAATAATATCAGTACACTGTTACATCCCGAGAATTTCGTAAATTCCGGGTCGGACCGAAAGAGATTAAACTTCAGTATACATCAGTTCTGTTTAGTTATTACTTATTTCAGTTACAATTAATATATATATATTTACATTATCTTATTACTATAATTACAATGAATACCCGGGAGTCGCCGGGACGAGTTACACTTTAGGTCCTTAGAGCCCCACGTCCGGGAGGTGCATTCCTTATAACCCTACTTATATGAATTGAGTTGCCCAAGCTTATCTCCCAGGAAGGAAATCCTCCGACAGGTGTCGGGTACTGCGAGTCCTTCCGTGGGTGATACAAATAATATAATGTAATATAATAATAATATAATGTAATATAATAATAATACAATGTAATACCTGTATAATAACAATGTAATGAGCTAGGTTCGAGTTACCGACGTTGGCAATGGTCACGTTTTCACAGACGATGAAGTCCGGTTAGAAAGGTTGGATCCGGCCGTGCTGCAGGAGTCAATGGTCCAGGCCTCGTGTTTCCGACGGTGGTTGGATCAGGGTTGCCAATTATGGTTAGAATCCCACGGTTGGTCCGCTGCTTGTGATTTAGGACTTTTCATAAGCCGTACCATACCGATAAAAGACAAACATAACCCAAATCGACGAGTCGGTCCAAAATATTTTTTAATGGAACCGGATCAGACCATACAAGATAAAATCATCCACTTACATAAAAAAACTACACAATTTTAAACAATAATTTCATACAAAGACCCAACCATATTTTTAGAAATTTCTTAATTTTTACGTGATTTTACAGATAAAATATTATAATTATTTTATTATATAAAATAATATCATTGATTATATATATGTTAAGGTGTATGACCGCATGGCAGTAAATGTTGACAGTCACCGGTATATGTTGACATTTACCAAAAATCGTAGTGAATGTTATCAATTATTTCAAATATCTCACAATGCGGACATTTACCAGTATTTTTTGACATTCTCAATAGTTATTTAGTGAATGTTGACATGTCTAACAACATATATAATGAAATAGATACCTAGCTAATAATATAGTTTAGGTAGCATATATTTTATAAAGTATTATTTATTATAACATGGTAAACTATCGTGACATTTCCTGTTACAAAGTATTCCCCCATTTTTACAATTACATTTTTTTTTTACAATTACATCGTACATAACCTTGGCCACCATTTTTGGAAGCAGCTGTCGATACCTGTCTCAAAGAAATTGTCTTATCGAATAAAACGTCGTTTAATGATATCAATTTTTCTTTGTATACTGCAAATTGATTTCGAGTGTACAGCTGACTGATAATCCCATATTTTGTTCCTAATTTGTAGAAGTCATTATCAACGTCCATTACAACAGCCAAGATATTTTGGTAATCCATACGTCCTCGATCGATATCTGGAACACGCACTCGAACAGTATCACCCACTTGAGCAGACGGAAATTTTTGGTTCGACGATCGCAGCATTACACTTGCTTGTGTTTGAAGTTCATTTAGTGCCAATGCTCTATTCTTAATTGTATTATCCTTCCTTTCATTTATATCTTTTAAATAAGAAATATCTGTTTAAATTATTTTTGTAATAACTATTAATATTTTAAATTACATACTTACTTCATTTTGGTTTTTGTCATCACTTTTATCGTTGAGCTTATCTCCATCATTATTTGCTTGATTGTCAATATTATTGTCACTTTTACCGTTAGACTCTTCCTCTACTTCATTTTTATCACTTTCTTTATTTTCTGGATCAGTTTGAGGGGCTGTCAAAAAAATAATTAAAATCTACTTACTATATATCGATCAGACCTTATGCATATAAGGTGTCACTGCATATATTTTATTTTTATTTTTTAATTTATACTTACTTATTGACTGAAGTATTTGTTCTAACTCCTTTTCTGTTGTTAGTTTTTGTATTTGTTCTCGTGGAAGAGAAGATGTCAAAAGACTTCTTTGTGCTTTAGTACCAAACATAGCTTCGTATGACGTTTGCTTAATACCTTGATGATACGTCGTATTTTTCGTAAATTGGACAAATGGTAATACTTCTGACCATTTTGTAGTGTCATTATCTTCCATCATATATTTTATACCTCCGTATATTTTGGAAATCTTGGTTTGCCCTTTCGATGGATCCTTGTGTTTGGCTGTGGCGTGGTTTACCATGCACAATTTTCACACCATCCTACATTGAACATAGCTCTGATATAACTTTATTTACGAACTTTCGTCCGTTGTTGGAATGTAAAATATTTGGAGCACCGAAAATAAGAAATATATTTAATAAGTGATGTGCAACTTCTTCTGCAGTTTTAGATTTTAGAGGTCTTCATTGAATAAACTACTTAGTTAGGTGATCCTAATAATTTAATATAAATTTAAATTCACTATCTTTGCAAGTTTGCCTATCTACCATGTCTACTTGACACCGGGAATTAAGTTCACGACTTATAATAGGTTTGATTACAATAACTTTTTTCGGAACTTTTTGTTTGGTTTAGCATTGAACACATAAACTTAAAATTAACATAACAACTTTATATGTTATATTTTTGAATTTGTTCTGCGATTCGTTCATCATTCTGATTCGCCCTCTATGACCAGTTTTTATATGAGCTTCGTGCATAATGTCATATAGTTCTTCGTTCTTTACATAGTAAATAATTTTAGTTTCACCTGCTTTTAACGGTACGATTAGTTTATGATTATCCATAATATTCATAACGTCAAACCAATTTAATCGTCTGTAATCACTTCGTTGCTTATTTTTTTTTTGCTTTAGCATTTATATCTTCACTTATGTATTTATTATATTTTTCAGTGCTTAAATAAAAACAATTATTTTCCCTTTTTTTTAATAAAAGTGCACTGAAATTTTCATAAAATATATCTTATATACTTTTATCCATTTTTAATTTTAATTCGAATATAATATTATAAATAATAAAATATTACACTTAAACTGTTGCGATCGGTATAGAATAATGGTCTATAGTGACGAGGGTATATTTTATATTATATTATCTAGCAAGCGATTGACAATTCTCATGCGATAACATTACTAACGTCCAAACGTCCAAACGTCTCCAATGCATATCGTGACTGGGCGATAACGTCTTAATCTTCTACAAATTACTGATACTGATTAGAAAATAATACAAAAATACCTTTTACATACACTGTGCTTCAAGTGTGTTAACATTTACTAAACACTGATTGTAGATGTCAATCATCACCGGTGTATGAACACGTTAAGACAATTTTGTCAACATTTACTACGATTTTTGGTAAATGTCAACATATACCGGTGACTGTCAACATTCGCCTACTGCGGTCATACACCTTAACATATACATCATATATATATTATATAGTAAATAGTTTAGTATTGTATTAAAAATGTACTTACTTATACCTACATGTATTTTAGATGACTGATATTACAAATTTACAAAGTGAAGTGAAACAATTAGCGACACTGGCACAACAGTTGGATCCTTATGTCAAGCGTTTAACATCTAAGCCAAATAATAATGAAATGGCTGATTTAAAGAGTTTATTGGATCGACTTAGTTCTCTTCAGCAATCTCAAAGGTATTCTTTTTTGTTTATATCTTATACCTCACATATTTTTTAAATAAGTATAGGTAATAATTTGATTTACTTTATATTATTATCATAAATCTTCCTAATTTTTCAATAATTAAATATACCCCGTTGAAAGATATATGAATTATTCTTTACTTATGATTTAATATTATTTTGTAGATTTCCGATGGGATGTCACAAAATGGAATCACACTGCATGAGCAATTTGTCACCCTTATCTGACACGATATATGCAAAAGATAATAGACCAGAAACTCCAGTCAGAGAAAAAGATCAACAAATGTTATACTTTCATAAAACACAATCGACGAAAAGTGTATTATCCCATATTGTGGACAAGGTATGCGTACGGGACAAAACGTTTCAAGAATTTCGAGAGAGAAGCAAATCCGAAGGTCGCATAAAAGATTGTCCAATTAGACCCAAATCGAAAAGTGGTAAAATAGATTTATTTTGCTATACTTGTATATAAATATAGTTAATTTTATTTGATGTATACGAGTAGTATAATTAATTATCGTATTATTTATAGTTGTAGGTGAGGAATGCGTAAAAAATACAAGAGCATGTTCATTATACCAAATGATAAATATCCGTGATATGCATCATCTTGCTGCACAATCAACTTCTAACATACACGAGAGAGTACCTATATTATAATATTTGTATTATTTCTATAATAAATCATTAAAATAAAATATGTTTTAAAAATAATTTTAGGATTCAAATACTGAAATAATATGTGATAAATTGAGAGAATATTTGAAAGACCATCTAAAAAAAAAATTGAACGTTGAAATTATTGACGACGATAAAGGTACCTAATATACTTCAATATTTATTGGTTATTTTTGAAATGACTTTATGTAATTACTTATAAGTTATGGTTAAAATTAATTATTTACCTATATCTATATAGTATATAGGTATATATTTTTTAACAAATATAATTTGTGTAAATAAAATTATTAATTAAGAAAAACTTAATTATATGTACCTATCATTATAATATAACTGTGTTTTATAATTTTTATTTTTTAATTACTATATTATATTAATAATATAAATTATTTTATTTATGGACACAATGGTTATTAAATAATTTTTTTTTATACATTAAAGGGTACCAAAAGTCAGAACATAAAAAAACTTTTGAGTATGTGGAAGGAATGATCGGAGAGGTTGAAACTATTAGTTGTGAAGGAGTAAAAGTTTGTCGTAAACAAGGAGGGAAAATTCACAAGAAAGCTATGCCACTACCAGTACAAGATCCCGTGCCAATGCCAGTGGCGGCCCCCAGAAAATATAAACGATATCCACATTCAGATACTGAAGATGGAGCTATGTACCAAGAGTCATTCAGGTAAAATAAATAAATATTATTATTTTAAGTGAACTTTTAAGGAGTTATGAACGGGTAAATTAATAACAGTTTTAGAAAAATTAAATTTAAACAAGACGTTTAAATATATTTTTAATGAAACTTATACCTAAGTATTATTTAATTTGTTGCTGTATTGAAATTCGATCTTTAAGGGGAAAAGGGGGAGGGTTAGTCAATTGTTATTCAACGCCCAGTTCAAACTACTTGTCGTAGAAAGATGACATTTTCAGAGAATATTTCTTGAATGCCATAGACGTACACTCTAAAAGGATTTTTGGAAATTCGACGTTTAAGGGGAAAGAAAGGGAGGGGAGTGAATTATTATTCAACCACCCAGACCAAAAACTATTTGTTATGGAAAACTGACATTTTCAGAGAATATTCATTTAATGACATAGTCTCCTTCTAAGAAAGGATTTTTTGAAATTTGACCTTTAAGGGGGAAAAAAGGAAAATGGAAGAAATGGGTTTTAATTTTTATTCAATGCCTAACCCAAACTATTAGTCGTAGAAAGCATTAACTAAATAGTAAAACTGTTCATGGGCGAAGCCTATAGTAATTAAGTTAGTACTTACCTATAAATACTAAGATATTTAATTTAACAATATTAGGTATATAATATTAAATAATAAATGTTTAATTATTAATTTCAATTAAAATATTTGTTTCTTAATAATTATAAATATTGAATAATGATTGTACATTATAAATATTAGTTTAACAATTAGTTACTCAATTTTTAATTTTTAATCAAAAATCGATATTTATTGATATTATACATTGTGAATTGTTATCAGAGTAATAAATTTAAATATTATACTTTTAAATTAGCTCAAAATCATTTAGGTTTTTTAAATTGTTTTCTAGGCGTATTACTTCTCCCGAAGGCGATAAATGTGCAGCACGTACATCAAATTCAGTTCGTTGCCGATCCAAGAAAACAGGACCAGTTCGTAAACAAAGATCATGGGAAACATTTCCAACCCGAAAGAAGTCAACTAATCCTGAGCCGAGTAAATTTTGTCGCGATCCAGAATCTTTTCGTAGTCAATTTGATCTTAACACCTTTCAAGATGGCTTACGAAAAGCAGATAGTTTTGAAGGACACGAAGAAGCTGTGAGTTCACTAGTAAGGGAATTCCACAAAGTTCGAACGTTGGATAAAAAATCTAAAAAAGGCGATCAATAGAACTATAGTAAATAGAAACATAATTGAAATTACTTTTTATTGTACGTGTTAATATTTATATCAAATATTTTAAGTAATAAATATCAAATATGGTTTACGAACCTTTACTAATCATAAAACAATTAAATATCTATGTATTGTTTAATATTATAAAAAATTACATTTTCGTCCAGTTAATAATGTGTTGATTAATAATAATTGTTATGTTTTTTGTTTTTTAGAAAAGCATAACGATATACCCAAGGTCAAAATTTAATAAATAAATATGTTTTTAGTTTTTATCGATTTTTAAATATATTCCTAAATTTTTAAAAAATGTATGAAAATTCATAAATTGTAATTTTTTCATTTAAAATTAAAATTAATTTAAATAAATACATATTCAACTTACGTAAAAAACCATTAACTATTATCAAAATCATATATGTTTCTGCTATATTGAAGAAGTTAGACATTATTTTATTTTGAGTCATTATAATATAAATATACATATTAAGTTCCATATTGTAAAGCTGAACTTTGTTTTAATTTTTTTGATCATTATTGACCTAGACATGTAAGTTTTTCAAAGGATTGCTAAGGTTCCCGAAATTGCGATAAATATCATAACGCTTGTTTAAATTAATATCGGAGATCTAATCTAGATTTCAAATATTTCTATAAACGCATTCAACCTAAACTAAAAAATATTTTGAAAAAGTATTTTGTAACTCGCAAAAAATATTTTCATGAATAATTGGTTACAATGCTGACGATATAATATGACTTCAATCTATATATATTATATAGGTATATGATAAATTATAATGGGCATATATATATATATATACATTGCATACCGTAAGTAGATATGACAAGTTTTTTTTCCGAATACACGTTTAAGAGGACGTTGTACCCCCCCCCCCATTTGTTGTCACCTTCTCAAATGTAGGAAATTCACATTCGGAATTTTCATCATAATTTTGTAATTTCTAACGGTCAAGTAAATTTGTTTATTATGAAATTTATAGGTGAGATCATTGTCTATACCTTAGCGTCGTATTTTCTTCTTCTGTCCCGTTAATTTATTTAAATTATTATGATTTAAAAATAGTTGTATCTCTTAACAAAGTTAAAATTTAAAATTAAATTTACTCTAATATTATTAAAATTGAAGAAGTTGCCAAACTTAAATTGTCTATATTGTCAGTTGGTTAGACAGATAAAACATATGTGGGTGTAACCGTCCTCTTAATAGAGTTCTGCGTTTGGCGTGCACAGAATGTATTGATAAAAGTAGTGGCGGCTGAATTGGTAGCGACGTCAGTTGTTTTAGAATCACTGTTTTTAGTTTTTTTACACAAGTTTTGTAATCATTTATATTTCTTTGGATATCCACAAAGACTGGTATAGGGAGACCAAACTCCATTAAAGAAAAACGTCTTGAAAAGAGTCGCACGAATTAAATCTACACAGGTTGTCTTACGCGTGCATTCGTGGCTAGTTTTACCCGCATAGTACCTATAGGAATTAAGAGGACGTGATAGTGTGATACCCGCATTTGCTGTTTCCGTCTAACTAATTGAGAATTAATATTTGATGATATACGAAATATATGTTCAGCATTTTTATCACAACTTTATCATTTTTAATATTAGAGTAGATTATCAAATTTATAGACGTGATCATTATCTATGTTTTGTCGATGTCTTTTTTTTTTTTACAAAATTGTAATTTAAAAAAAATATATATCTATTTAAATCATTGAAATTTAAAAAAAGTTGAATATCTTTTCAAAATTAAAATTTCGTAAAAAAGACGCCAACAAAGCATAGATAATCACGTGTATACATTTGGTAATGGGTTAAATTACTTTAATATTAGAAATATTATTTAGAAATAGGCTAGACGGAGACGGCAAATGTGGGTATCACGTCCTCTTAATGAAGATTTTTTCAATTATGATCTATTAAACCTTGTGTAGGTTTTATCAATGCTGGACTTTAACGAGTTAATAAATTAAAAGTTAAATTAATTTTAACTTTTATATTTGTATTTTTTTTGGTTATATTAACTTTTAAATAATGAGTTACTTTTAATTAAAACTCAGTTAAGTTAATTTTAAAATAATTGATACATTTTGAATTCATATTGAATCTAATGTTAAGATGGTTGAATAAAAAAAAAGTTGTTCTTGTTATTACTAATAGGTAATCATTATATTATAAGAACTATTTATTTTCCGAAAATGTAAATAAAATTACATATATAAATCAAATATATCAAATTTATAATATCCTATAATATATACCTATATATTATATAATAATCTTCCGTATTATATTATATTATATTTATATTATATTATATTATATTAGCAATTTGCAATGAGCAATTTCCACTTGTTGAAATTTTGAAGAAAATAGTAGGTACCAGTGTTTATTTCAGGGAGATGGTAATACCCCCCGGAGTAAAATTTATACACTTCAATATTGTGTATATATATATATATATAGGTACAAATTGAAATTGTAAAATTCCGTATTTTTATTTATACGAGCAAGCTCGTACAGCTTTTAGCACGTTTTATCGAATTTTTTCGTCGATCTGTTATTCGTCCTCCGTTCGTTTGTTTTCGATTTCAACTATATTTTAATTTTTAATATACCTACGTAAAACGTAACAATATAAAAATCCATAATGTCAAAAAGAAAAAAATAATCCAAAACTAGATATGTTCCGTAAATAGCAAAAAAATAACGATTTTGTTACTGAAAATTAAATGAACGACCCATCACTATGGACCACGTTATCAACACTGTCAAATTTAGAAGATAAAGGTAATAAAATAAAATATTCATACATATTCATATAAAAAAACTGGGAAAAATGTGTAACTGGTTGTACTTATATAAAGAAATAGGTTGGGCTTTTTGTAAAGTATGTGAAAAATTTCATAGTCACAATCAAGGAGCTGTACAAAAGTCACGAGGTGTTTTTATAATTACTTCATTTACAAATTTTCATAAAGCTACTGGTAAAACTGGTAAATTGTTAAAACATGCAATTTTCGAAAATCATATGAAAGCGGTTGCATTAAACAAATTTTTTATTGGGGAAAAAAAACCTATTCACACATAAATGATACAACAAGACAATTCTGAAAAAATGGAGAATGTAATTCATTTTTTAACTGTGGTGCATAGTTTTTTTTTTTTTTTTTGGAAAAAGAAGACATTTCACATACTACTAAATATAATATTTTAATAAATAATGTAGCACTAAAAAATAACCAAAGCTTGAACGTGTGGGTAAACAAACAAAGTGAAAGATCGTCATATATAAGTAAAACTATGGCTATTGAATTATTAAATTGTATAGGCAGTATACTTGATACCTGTGATATAAAATTATTGAGAGATAAATATTTCTCATTAATGGCTGATGAGTCAATAAATATTTCAAATACTAGTGACATAACATTAATTGTTCGTTTTTTAACTGAATGTGGGGAACTATAAGCATTGTTTTTATGTACAATTCCATTATCTGCTACACATTCAAAAACTATAACAGAAACTATTAACCGAAAACTTAAAAAAAGAGAATTCGATTATGAAAAATTAATTAGCCTTGGTTTTGACGGTGCTGCAAACTTTTCTGGAAATATAAGTGGAGTACTAAAAAGGTTATCAGAAAAAGCATGTAGAAATATTTCATATATACACTGTAGAGCTCATTTACTGTCATTAGCATTGGGGCCTGCTCGTAATAATTTTTCTACTATTAAACGAACTCTCCAAGTTATTAAAGATATATATAAATTATTTAATAAATCTGCAAAATGAAAAAAGATATTTCACGATATTCAAGAAAAAATGAGAAAAAAATTTAAAATACCTGAAACTTAATTGATACACGTTGGCTAAGTGATGATCGATCAATCCATGCAGTTAAAGAATATTATAGAGTGATCATTTTAGCTTGTAAACATATACCTACATACAGAAGGAGCTAACCTTTCTTCGTTGACGGGAGGGGGGGCATATTGTTGGAAATCACTCAATCGAGTTTTTTGATAACTTTACTGAGTTTAGATGGAGCAATAGGCACATTAGGCACAGTCAATAATTTGAGTAAAGTTTTACAAGAAGAAAGTTTACAGCTATTCTCTGTATCTATGTTGATTTTTTCTTTCGTTGGTCATCTACAAAATATTTCAGAACAGTATTTATTAACAGATGAAAATCATTTTATCCACAAGACTAGAAAAGCCTTAACATAGTAGCATATATCCACCTCGCGTGCTATAGTCCAGAATGAAAGCAAAATGAAAAGTCTTAGAGAGGCAAACAATTTGTTGATTCAATGATCGAACAAATGCAATCACGTTTCATAAGTAAATCGGTTGTAATTATCAAATTAAGCACCTTATTTGAATCATTTAAAATCCTAATTAAAATAACGGAAAATGAAGTTTCAACAGTATGTTCATACTCTTCTAATCTTGATGCAACAGATGTATGGATAGATCTTAAATCTTTTAAATATGTTGCTAGAAAAATAGTAGATGAAAACGTATTCAAATCTAAAAAAATTCATTGGATACCATTGGACTTTACATTTTTTTACATTTTTAATTATTATGTATTTTCATATAAAAACTATGACTATATTATAAAAAATAAATAAAAACAATCGTTACTAAGTTAATAATTTCAACAAAGTTTTATTATAATAAATAATAATGAAGAAAAAGTAAGTGTTATTAATTTATTTTGTTTTGTACCTCTAAACACGTTATATTGTTGTGTTTCCTTTAAAATCGCGATTTAAAATCACGCGCTGGTATAGTTTGTATACCAAAACATATCATTATCTTGATCTATTTTGGTTTATTATTTGTTTTTGGTTATTCTTCTTATATAACCTTTCTTTACCAGTTACCATACATATAACCGTTAGAAATTATTTCAGTCGTAGTTCGATATTTTTGCAGATTACCTAATAGGCAAATATAATAATAATAATAATAATAATAATAATTGACGAAAAAACGGCGAAAATACGATTTCGTTAAATTCAGATTTTTCATTTCTTCGTAATTTCGTAAGATCATATTTATTTCTACATTTGATCTTTGATGTAATGTTAAACATAGGTAGTATAACTAATATTAAGAGTTATGAATACTACACCGAAGCTACGCTCAGAATCGTTTTATTGAATACAATGATTTATCATTGCTTTCAAATGCAATACATCCATCAAGAGTATACTGCTCAGTAGCGAAGTGCATCCATCCCTACTGACACCCCACGAACGAAGTGCATCTTTTTTTTAAATACATTATTTATAACAATTTATTAAATTAATTAAAGGCTTTCAAGATGAATCTTACTTGTTAAAAAGTTGGCAGTCAAGTATTTAGTAATTATACTGAGCGAATTTTCAGTATCACAATTTACATTTTGATTATTTACTTTTAATTGTTCACATACAAAATTAATTGCTTTGTTTTTTTTTTTTAATTTAAAGACTGTGTACATTGTTGTGAATAAATTACATTATGTATGTCTCTTCTTGTTATTTTAGGTAAAAACATAATTATGACTATATAATTGTATTAGTTAATACATATTAAAATATAATAAATAACGCGTAGTTGTAGTTCTGGGCCACGTCGTGTCGTTATCGTCGTTATTCAAAAACATACAGTGAAAAATGGTGCAAGTATGCGCAGCTAAACTTAATGTCATGTTATAGTTTAGAATGTGTATTTTAATTTTATTATAAAATTGGAGGGGATCTAGAAGAAAAGTTAGTTAAAATCAACTATTAAAATATCAAGGTTCGTATTATAGCTATCTAATCAATATACATTGATAAAGATAAGGTTATTTCAAAAATTACAATAACACATGAGAACATATTTAATTTACTGCTATATATATGTGTATAAGATACATTCTTAAATATCGTATACATCAATTTATTTTTAATATAATAGTAGTTGAAATAAACAATTTTTATAATGCAAATTTTGGAATATTTTGCTTTTCGTAAACTTCAAACATTAATATACTTCATAAAAAAATGTTTAAAATCTTTTTTTTTTAAGAACTTATAAATAAATAAGAAAGGTATTATTAAAAAAAAAAAATCATCATCAAATTAATATTTTCAAAAAATAATTTTTGGCCATCTTTATTTGATTTTGAAACACTGTGGTGGCGG
This sequence comes from Pemphigus obesinymphae, assembly GCA_025469235.1. NCBI lineage: Eukaryota > Metazoa > Arthropoda > Insecta > Hemiptera > Aphididae > Pemphigus > Pemphigus obesinymphae. Next base: position 4,106 of record JAIPRL010005935.1, on the reverse strand, counting down.
CGGCAGGACGTTGCTCTGGTTCTCGACGACGTACCGCTCTTTTGAGTCGATCGGTTGCTCGTCCAACCACCCGAAGATCCTTTCGGCAGGACACAATGTCGTCGACGGTTGTTGTCGCAGGACGATTCACTTCCGCGTCCCGTCCGCGGTTCCCGTAGCCCTCGAGGACCGGTCTCAAGGACCATCTCGCCTGGCTGCAGGATGCACACATCTCCGACGACCACGTCCTTGCTACGGCATATCCTCGTCCTGTGACCGACCGTCCACCGATGACGACTCTATCGTCCGATGGTTTTGGTCCCAACAGTTCGAATTTTTCAATCAAACTCGCCACTCTTCCCGTACTCATCCGGCGATTTCGAACGATTGCATTCGCGTTATTCATTCTGACATAGAAATGTGTCGTTCATGAACGAGCTAGTTCAGTGAACGATCTGATATTGTTCATTAATCGTTCACAAATTCAAATGAACTAGTTCAATATTGAACGACATGAATAAACGAACGATTGATGAACGACATGAATATTTTAATATTTGAATGAAATAAAGTTACGAACAGACGAACGGACTGGACGAATGGTGTTCAAAATAAATAAAATAATGATAAGCTATATATATTAAAAATACCTAGGTATTATAACGAACGATTGAACGATTTGTGTGGAATACAGTAAAACATACAGTTCGTTCAATGAACTAGTTCAACGAACTGGTTTATTTTAATGAATGATGAACGATGAACTAGTTCACCAAAATGAACTATTCCTATTCTGACAGCAGTACGCACATCAGTGAAATCTTCTGTAAACGAATACGATAATGCCGTAGGTTTACGGAAAAACCAAACGAAAATCTGTCTAAAAATTGAAATACGTACGACCGGATATTATAATCCTTACAGATTGACGATCTGATGAAATACATAACCATTTGGTGACTTGTAAACGAATAAACGATATTAAACGCATGATAACCGCGTTTTTAATTAAATTTTTTTTATTATTTCAACCAGTATTCGGAAATTTAACTTAAAAAGAAAATTAGTTCACGTAGTGTACACATCACAGGCAATGCGTAAAAACTAAAAATGAACTCGTTTACGTTCTCGTTCAAATATATTTAAAATAATACACGTTCACGTCATTCACATTCTTTTAAAAAATGAACGCGTTCATTTAAATTTTATTAATTTATATTATTAACAAAATATATAATATATTTCTTATAAATTTACCAAAAATTACCGATTCATAGAAATGAATGTTTTCATGTTGTTCATGTTGATATGTTTATAGAAAGTACACCAGATTAATGTATAATAATGTTGAAAACTCGACGAAAACTTAATTTTAATTTATTTACTATATAGCCAGGGGTGATCCTAGTGGAAGATGGAGGAATACTACTCATAAGGTTGTAACGGGACATACCTACTGTATACATACAGTACACGAACCAAAACGGTCCTTTTCAGGACCATCAAAGATAGGCAATAAACATGTAGTATGTCTCCCGTTGATACCAAGACACGGCCGGCCGCAAGCAACCCGTACACACCGATGACGGCGACGACGTACAAGTGTAGTATGAAGACTGAAACCCGGATTCCTGGAAAAAAAGCCTCAGTAGTCATGATTCCCAAACCAGGCAAAGACCCAAAATCTCCCTCAAACCACTGTCCGATCTCACTTCTCAATACTCTTATTAAGGTCTTCGACCGCCTCCTTCTCACCAGGCCGCAAATATTGTCCTTCCCCCTCATTCGTCCCGAACAATTCGGTTTCAGACATCAGCACAGTACCACCCTCCAATTAGTCAATGTCCTGGACAACATAATTTCTTCAAAAAATCTCAGCAAGAAAACAGCAGCGGTCCTCCTCGACGTCCAAAAGGCATTCGATAAAGTCTGGCATCCCGGCCTCATCTTCAAACTAATTTTCATAGGTATCCCCACCCAACTCGTAAATATCATCAAATCTTTCCTCATCAATCGGAAATGTTCTATCAAGGTAGAAAACCAATTCTCCTTCAGTAGGAATATATTCGCGGGGGTCCTACAAGGCTCCTGCCTCTCCCCACAGTTATTCGCCATATACGTGAACGATCTTCCCCTTCAACCCAAAGCAAAGGCCGCACTATTCGTCAACAACATCCTTTTCTATGCCACGAAAAAATCAAATTCCGCCGCAGCTTTTAATCTTCAAAAGCAAATCAACCTAATCCAACAGTGGTTCAAACTGTGGAGAATCTCTATAAACTTTGCCAAAACTTCGGTCATCTTCTTCACTAATAAATGTACCCAAAACACGCCAAAACTCAGAGTCCACAATACCCCAATAAACTGGTCCCACTCTATTAGATACTTGGGAGTTCTCATCGATAAGAATCTTAATTTCTCAACCCACATCAGTTATATCATAAACAAAACTAAAGCGGCCGGTTATCTACTTTTCCCCATGCTCAACAAGAAAAGTCCCTTTTCCATCCGAACTAAATTATATATCTTTAAATCATACATGCGCCGCACGTAAACGTACGCCTGTTCTTCTTGGACATCAAATATCTCCAATTCAAACTAGACCTTCATCGAAGCGATTCAAAGTAACACTCTCCGAAAAATCACAAACCTCCCCCCTACGTTAGCCTTTTAAAACGTTAGTTTTTTTTCAATAGTCAGTATTTTTATAATATTCGAAATTTTTTTATACACTTTTTTAAATATAATTTTAGCTGTTGTCAGTTGTGAGTTTAGGGGAGGGGATAATTTCTTCAAAATCAGTTAATATCGGAATGATTAAACTAATTATCTGTTATACACGTGTGATTGTGGAAAATGATGACCATCTTTTTTTTTTTTTTTGCTTATCGACTTTTTTGCACCCTTTGTATATTCTGTAGGATTGCCACTGTATATGTATAGCTGGTTATTCTCACAATTTAATATAATGTTTCCTACAGGCCCTAAAATATTCTAAATTTTGTACTACACATTTAATCAATTTTTTTCTTTGAATGACCTTTTTTATTTTTAATCATCAAAATTATAATATGTAGAAATGCAGAATTGCCTAATTTGATTAACACGCTGTTTAATTCGTATTACACATTGAACTTTTCCTACTACACAAAGTGTGTCATACTACACACAATTTTAGGTGTTGGTTTCCTATGACTGACATTCTATTTTGTATGACATAGAATAATGAATATCAATTATAATTGTTATTGTAAGTACCGATTTACTCAAAATTAAGTGTACTGCAGCATTACAGTAATACAGTACAGCTATATAAAAATACAAAGTACCAGAAAGTCCGGCAGTTTCACTGGTAGGATAGTGTGCAATATTCTAATTATTATTACACCTAATAACCTTGATAAGTTACATTTTTGTCCCTTTCGCTTTACAAAATTATACTCATATACACACTAATAATATATGTTGAGGACTAAAATGGCATATCGTAGCGATAAACCAATAATGAATTTCAATCAGTTATACCACCGCGCACACGCACACACATTAATATAAGTTCATGTTATCTGTTGTGAATTATTACTATTATTGCTAAAATTGATATTTATGTACCTACCCGAGCCAGTCTGTGTTCCACAACCGTTGTCGTACGTCCGTCGTAACTCCTTTATTATTGTAAATTCTATCGCGCTAATCGTGATCAATTTCGTGTACCTATATCGTTGTTGTTCGTCCGTTCAAAAAGATATCGGTTTTTTTATGGATAATTATGTAAATCGGCTCGAATAGCTACTAATTTACTACTTACGTGTTATATAATTTATCCGTGCGGCTCTAATAGCCGCGTGTAGTCTTTTCTATATTTCATTTATTATCGTAATACGGCTCAAATAGCCGCTCGACATTGTATATATAATTATTGTTTACCACTTACCACAAGTTATTACTTTGTACTTACCAATATTTGTATGTGTGTGAATTATTTATTATTATTTTCTTTGTGTGTATGTTATTTTATTTATACAGGATAGGTACGTAGCGGCTGGCCAGTCTGCGCTCGACATTTGTGAGTACCTACCTATTTAATATTATTATTTATTTCAATTGGTTGTGCCAACCAGGCAATT